>VDFB02015252.1:0-27038 GCA_007258455.2 Sequoia sempervirens | reverse complement strand
AAATTGACATCACTCATTTAATTAAATCATATTTGCTCATCAATTAAATAAATCAAGTTTATTTAATCAATCTCCTAAAGGTTATTAAATAAATCAATTAATCTTCTAAAGATCTCCATTTAATTAAATAGATCAAAGTTATTTAATTAAATCTCTAATGATCAATTTCTTCTCATTTAATTTAAATAAACCCAAATATTTAAGTTGAATGTCACAATCAACTAATCATCATCTAAGTTAATCTAATCCCGATTAACCTAATCTAACAACCCATCACATCCTCTAGCTTTTCCCACTGGCACAAATAAATCAATTTATTGATTTATTAATTCATCATTTTCCATCAACATGGCATCTTTGATGAATATTCCCTCAAATTTGAATTCAAAAACAAGTTGACATGTACATCCAACAAGGCATTTATGAGCTCTTACATGGCTCTTGCACAAGTCAAACTTAGCATTTAAACTCATCTTGTCATCAAATTCAAATTTGAATCTCCCCCTCTTTGGCACATTGACCAAAATGTGCTCATTCCTCAACCTATCACAAGTTGACAAGTGGCTTCATCTCATTGGTCAAATCATTATCCCACATTGCTCTATTTTGAACACTCTTAGCATTTGAGATTCTATTTATAGAAGGCTTATTCTTCATCAATTCATCTACAATCTCATGCAGAGTCACTCTCTTCAATTGAGAACTGATTTTTCCCACCTCATATCATCTTCAAAGTAATTTCATATCAGCATATCATGGATTTTAGCAAGGAGTGGGAAAGGGATTCTTTCCATAGAAGCACCAATCCACTATGAGATAAATTTGGATTCATGTTGTTTATATGCTTATTTAGCTTTTCTTATTGTTTTAATTTCTCATTTAGCATATCTAACATGATGCAATATTTCATAGGGATATTAGATTTGTTGTGTTTTTCTTGACTTATTCTTGTTAAGGCTTAACATATTGTAGATTTAGCATCCACACATTTTCCATTAGGTTCCCTTCTCTTGCTTGAGTTGTGGCAACTTCATTCGATCTGAAGACTACTACACTGCATCTTCTTTTGAGATTTGTGATCATTGTATTGTATCTCTATCATGTACTATGGATCATATGTTGAGATTTCCTCATTTGTATCAAGGTAGTATTATTGTACATATTTTAATTGTAACACTCAATTGATGTATCTCTTCTATGTAAGGAATTATGTAATCAATGATATTGTACTTGATAATTGAAATGAAAAATAATTGGTTATTCTTTTATGTTTATAGAATGGATGTTTCACATGCTTCATATGATCATTTGTGATGAGTAAATGTTATTCTTAATGATGATAGAATTTGGTTGTTACTAAGTTATATGGTTAGTAATTTGGTTAAATGAAATTAAGTAATGTAGTTGTGCACCCTAGAGGACTTAGGATAGTAATTAAGTTTATGTTCAATATCATTTGCACAACATTGCACTTAAAAAAAAAAAAATCCATTTTTGATTGTTTAGGTTTAGTCCTCTAGGGTTCTTGACAGGGCATTACACATGGTATTAGAGCCAAGGTTTAAACACTGGGTGCTCTGGGAATATTAATGAGCCGATTAAGTTGTCTTAGATGTTTAGCTTGAAGCTTATGTTTTCCCATGTTGACCTCATCTAATACCTTGAACTCGTCTTGGTGGTGTCTGTGTATGATCATGCCTAGGAGACGGGGTTGAGGTTGAGGGAGAGGCTGAGGTCGTGGTGGTGGTGGTGGAGCCAATCATCAGGATTCACCTCCACATATTTCTCATGAGTTAGATTATGAGGAACATCACAATTCAAAAAACAACTAGGGAGGTGTAGGATAGTATCTGGGAGAGCCAGGAATGGAGGGCACACAGTTGTGCCAATTATTAGAGGAGGTTCTTGCCTAGCTTGGTCCGATGTAGGAAGTTGAGCAATTAGTGATTTAGGAGAGAGAGAGAGAGAGATCTCCTAGGAGGAGGGAGTTAGCTGTTGATTAGGATGCCATTTTAGTTGGTCATATGAGGGACCTTCTTCATGCACGTCCTCTGATATTTGATGGGTTAGGTAGTGGTTTAGACATTGAGACTTGGTTAATCGATCTAAACTAGTGTTTTTCTATGCACCCATATGGTAGCAATACCAAGGCTAGATGTTCTATTATGCATCTCTGAGGGTTTTCTTCCACATGGTGGTGTCTTGAGGAGAAAAAGCTCCATCTGGATATAGACTCGGTGTCATGAGAGATGTTCCTTGAGTGATTCAGAGCTTGATTCTTGTCTGACCAATGGTGACAACACTGAGCAGACAAGTTTCATGAGTTGAAATAGTTGGAAATGTTAGTGGAATAGTATGAGAAAAAAATTTAGGAACTTAAGTAGTATGCTGGCATTGGAGATGATGAGGGCATGCTAGTACAACATTTCATCAGGGGCTTAAATTCCTTTATTAGCGATGGTGTTCAAGTGTTCGAGCTGAAGACCATGGAGGTAGCATGGAAAAAGCCCAGATTATTGAGGAGAATCTACCTATGGCTTTGGGTGGATAGATAGGTGTACAGATTGGTAGTGCACCTCCTATTGGTGTCAAATCCCAAAGTGGTCCATCTCAGGCTTTGGGCTCCTCCAAGGTACATCAAACACCCACTAAGGGTGAGCATCAACAACACCATTCCCAGTCAAAACTTGGGAACTCTCAATCTTAGCTTGGTAATAGGTCCCAGAGAAGGAAAGACCAGAGCTGGCATCGAGCTAAGCAATATGATCCTGACCATCCAACTCAGAGTTCTCAGTCTACCACTAATGGAGGTAGTTTTCCATAATCTAGTGCACCTTCAGGCGATAGAGGATTCAATAAAGGTACATGAGGTTTCGCTTATGGTCAACAAGGTCACATTGTGAGATAGTGTCCTTAGAAGGGAACATCTAGATATAGTCAGAGGTTAGTCGCTTCAAAGTCTATAGTAGTAGATGTAGGAAGATTGCACAAGGTGTTTGCGGTGGTGGATAACCACCAGGTCGAGCACTAGGATGCAATTGGAGAGACTTTTGGTAAAGGATGGGCAACATTCTTTGGAAACTGAGCATGTCCTATAGTGTCAGGAGTTAACCCTCTGGGGGTGAGTCTTGGTCTAGGTGTGGGTCTGGTGGGATCCTAGTGTCGAGTCTTTGGTATCTTGGGAGGATGTATCCCTTATGTGTGTGTGTTACCTATTTTTGTTTGTAGGCTTCCAGGAGTAAGCCTGGTCCTTGATGTAGTGCTTTTAGTTTTCCTTTTTTGGACAACTACTTGGACAATATTTAGACCTTGTTAGACTTTATGTTACTCTTAGATTTTATTCAAACATTGTGATATTTTGATGTTTAGATATGGTGATGATTTGATAACATTATGTTGTTTAGTTTAATGAAATTGATGGAATTGTGATATTTTTTGTTTCTTACTTATGTTATGGTTTGTAGATTAATTAATTGCTTATTTGAGTATCATGGAAATGTTGTAATGTAATGTTATATGTAAGTGTTATCATGTTTTGATATCATATGTTATATTGTTGGTGAAGGGAAACAAGGTCACATCACTCGCTTGCTAGTACCCTATGATGTTGTGATTTTCCCTTCACAGTGTGATCAATTGTATTTATTATGCACATGTTCGACCCTATGTTTTGTTGTAGGTTGTAGGTACAAGGCATCGACTCCACCTGTTTATCAGGTCAAATCATGCCAGAGCCCAATGGAGTTGTTGTTTTGGAGGTAACACTAGGTACCCCACTTTGAGCCATCGTCCTTCTCGAGGACGAATCCCTATTGTCACAATCCCATCTATAAGGTTAGTTTGAGTTGTTTTGTCTCTATTGTTATTGTTTTCCTTCCATTTTGTATTCTGGTTAAAGGTATTTTTTGATATGTGATTTGTTGATGTTTTGAAGTGTTGTTGTATGTCTCATTCCTACCCTACGACTTCTAGGAGTAAGTCGGATCTTAGGGGGGAGGATGTAATTCCCATTTGTGTTTTGTTATTTACTTGTTTGATGCTTGTGGGATAGATGTTTTAAAGGATTTTATATTGATGAAAGAGTATTACAAATAAGTTATTCAATAATTTTAAGTGAATTCTTTAATAAAATTTGTAAATTTAATAAATAGAATACTATTAATTTTTTGTTTAATTAAATGAACTGAAAAAGTGATAATTAAATAAATAGGTTAATTAATTCATTGTGCATGTAATTTTGAAGGAAGGGGCAGAATCAATAAATTAATTTTTAATAGTTGAGTTAACTTCGTGTGCAAGTTAAAAGACAAAGTGAAAAGTGAAAGTTATAAAATGGAAGTTGTGAGAGTGGAGAAAGGAATAAAATAAAATAATTAATTTTGTGCAGTTACAAGAAGTGGAAGAGAATAAATGAATTATGTAGTGGAAGTTAACTAACAGAGAGGCAATGGGTTTATTTTGGAGAATTGGTTTTCAGAGAGTTTCTAGTTCTAGGGTAGCTCTATCGTGAATAATCTAGCAGGTTCTTGAAAAAATTTCTAGGAAGTTTGGAAAACTGAGGGGCTGAGTTTCATTAGGAGACCAGATTTGAGCTCTGCACCAATATTCATTAGCTGAACGATTTGACTTAGGTTCCATTGCTTCTCAACTCCGCCTCTGTTTGTTCTTAAGTTGAAATAAATATTTAAAGAAAGAATCTTGAAAAGAATTTTGAGAATATCTCTATAAAATATACGGGTGTATTCTACAAAGCTATAGATGATGGTTTCTGGTAGTTTAAGATTTCTTATGGTGCGTAACATTTAGTTAAGTCTTGAAATGGGGAAATCACTCTATTTTTTCAATTCCCACACTTTTTTTGAGTCAATCTTTTAAAATAATTTTGGAGGTATTTGCACATCATTTCACTCCATGTATTTTTTTGTGATAGTGGAACCATACTATATGGATGTCCTCTTCTCTTGCTTTCAATTTTTTTGTGTTTCTATACTAGATGAGTAATGGGATTCGATATCTTTTACCATATATATGAGTGTGTGTATTGCATGTATATATATATATAATTATATTGCATTTTTAGTTTCCTTTGTGTATTTTATTCTAAAATTGGAACGGTGATGTTTGGATGTTAGGTGTTTGACTGGTTATGTCAGGCTCTGCTATTTTTCCTCATGTTTCATCTTGAAATTGTGTAGAGTGTCGCCCTGTCTCCTTATGCCTTGTTTCGTTCTTGATGAACGCCATATGGACTTTAGAATTTTCAGCCATGAGGATTGTATAGGTGTTATCTCACTGTTGTATTGAAGATTTGTCATGACCTTTTCCGTCCTCCTATTCATAGAATAAATCATAGTTGTCATCATGTGCAATGATTACATTCCATGCTAGACGATAGTTTGTACTCTCTTGTTAACTTTTATGTTGCCTAAAGTTTTCCTAAGTCTTCAGCATAGATTTCTCTAACAGTCCAGATTTCCTCCATACTATAGATCAACTATGAATTTATTCATTAGTTATGTAAGGAATATTTTCTTGGGTTTTGCATCATTATCTTTACTTGTCATTGCTATTTATCTCCAGTTAAGCCGTGCTACTAGAATTTTTTAGCCGATTGGATTGTCAATCAATTTGTTTGGGGAAACACATTATATCACTGCCAATAGGAAAAAATCTACTTCTGAGCGATTCATGGATTCTTATTAATGTTTTTATTGAATGACATATCTCCCAACTGCACCTTGATTTCTTTATCTCCATGAATTTCATGAACTTGACCGGCCTTTGATGGGACTATTTGGAGCTTAGAATACGCAGTAAACCTTTGTTTGGACTATGTACATATATATGTTTATAATCTGAATATAAAACATGATAGATCAATTTTATAATCCTAACAGACTCTAGCTTATTTGAAATTTTAAAAGATTTAAATAGCCTCCTTGATTCCACTAGCAACCTATCACAACTACTACACTTGAACATGGTAGGCTATATAGATTTAATAAGCTCCTTTATTCCATTGGCTACCTATCACAACTGCAACACCCGAACATAGAAGGGAGTGGACATTTAAATAAAGTCCCTGATTCCAATCACAACCTCTCATAGATGCAACACTTGAACACAGAAGCATGTAGAGGTTTAAAATACCTTTCTGATTCCTTTGGCAACTTTTCACATCTACAACACTTGAGAATAGAATGTTGTGGAGGTTTAAATAACCTCCTTGAATCCATTGTCAACTTGTCATAGCTAAAGCACTTGATCATAATAGAAAATTTATAACAATTGATATCGAAACAGTGTAAATATTTCATATCGTTGGTATAACTCACTGAGTCTGGTACCATACATTTAGCCCACAGGAGTATCACCCAAATCATTTTTTCGGTGATTTTCTAAATGAAATTTATTTATATATAAGTTTATAAATAGATTTACCTGTAATTTTCAATTAGACTTCTGATAATGATGTGCAAACAGTAAGGTGAAATTTTAGATGTAATTACTTTAAGATATATTCATATAATTATATATCTATGAAGGATATATATTCAATGTTATCATTTGTATTACCTCTAAGCTTAACATTTGATTCAGTTCAAGTATATATGTATTGTTACACTTTAAATATAGTGGTTTATAAATACACTACTTAGGTTGTGATCAGCCTTGTATGGCTGCTATATATCGGCCTAGATTCCTTTGCAAATTGGCCTTAATTTTTTTGTATGTCAGCATTAAATTGTTTGTCTTTCGGTCTGCATGGATATTTGCGTATTGTATGTATACACGTGCATATAATGTTAGATATATATATATATATATATATATATATATATATATATATATATATATATATATATATATATATATATATATATATATATATATATATATATATATATATATATATATATACTATATATATATATATATACATACGTTGATATGAGTATTATATAACTACTAATGTCTTTCAATTTACTATTCTACTGGTAGCATTATGAATCATAAATATGTATATAATGTGTGTGTCTATGAGTATGTTTTAGTTAATCATGAATATATGTGTCATGTGGTTTTGAAAGAATCTCATTGCTTTTATGTATATATATTTCTATATAAGGGTTAATGAAAGTAAATTTTGTGCTTGTGTTTATAAGATAGGATTGATTAATTTGTAAGCATTTGATTATAAGAATAAAAAAACTATTGGAGAGTTAGGACAAACCCTTAGTAAACAAGAAATGGTTGTTTGTAATTCCACCCTAGATTTTGTGTTTATTAATGTCTTGATTTTTTGCTTAAGTTAATTGAATGAATATTAATTTGGGATTATAGGTGGGTTTGTTAAGTCATTATGGGAAAAAAATGTTCAAATTCTTCCAGAGGCCAAAGAAACTATGTTTTGACCAAATGATTATGTCGATGTGATAATTGTTGTTTGTTATTGAAAGAGGTTTGGCCATGTATTGTTGCTTGCTTCATGGTTGATTCTTCGTGCGAGATTGTCCATGCCTCAATGTGATGTATGTTCTTGTTGTTATGAGATTGTGCACATTGGCTGCCTTATCGTCTCTGTTGGCTTTTCTAGTTGTAGAAGGGGGAGTGGCTTCCAATGGGGGTTGGCACACAAAGTGGCATCTACGACAACCTATGTGGACGTTTCCTAATCAAGTGAAAACCTAATTAATTAACTAGGGGGAAAGGGTAGAATATCACTTAACTAAAGGATTGGATGCCTCACCCAAGCTTGTAGCACTGAATTAGGCTAAGGTTGGGTTGGGAAGGCTTGGTCGGCATGACTAATATCCTTATCTCCACGAGAGGATAATTGGTCCCACATGGTTACCCTATGGGGCTGACATCAAATGTGTGACTGTCAAGACAAGCACAGATGGGGGTCGACATCTAGAGGAAGATTGTCAGGACAACCCATGCATAGACCATGCGATGACACTCTGCCCACTACAACCGTGTGTTTATTTGATTGGAATTTCCATTTAATGTTGTCATGCCTTTGAAAGTTGTTTCACTATTGTGTCGTGCTATGTTGTTCTTGCATGATGGACCCCTTTTTGTCTTGTGGTGTTAGTTGTTGTCACCTTATTGTCTTTGTGATGGTGGGACCCCTCGTTACCTCCTAGCATGGGGGGTGAACCCTTGGGTTCACATGGTTGGGTGGAACGTGTTACATTCTCCATTGGGTTCCCTTCTCTTGCTTGAGTCGTGGTGGCTTCATTCGATCTAAAGAATATTGCACTGCATCTTCTTTTGAGATTTGTGATCATTGTACTGTATCTCTATCATGTGCTATGTATCATATGTTGAGCTTTCCTCACTTGTATCGCGGAAGTATTACTGTACATATTGTAATTGTAACACTGAATTGATGTATCTCTTGTATGTAAGGAATTATGTAATAAGTGATATTGTACTTGATAATTAAAATGAACAATAATTGGTTATTCTTTTATCTTTATAGAATGGATGTTTCTCATGGTTCATATGATCATTTATGATGAGTAAATGTTATGCTTAATGATGATAAAATTTGGTTGTTACTAAGTTATATGGTTGGTAATTTGGTTAAATGAAATTAAGTAATGCAGTCATGCACCCTAGAGGATGTAGGATAGTAATTAAGTTTATGTTCAATATCATTTGTGCAACATTGCACTTTAAATATAAAATTGTTTGTTTTCGGTTGTTTATGTTTAGTCCTCTAGAGTTCTCAGCAGGGCGTTACATGATTAGTGTTTTATTTATTTTCAATCCTATGGGTAATGTTTTTTTCTCCAAATATCTTCTAGATGACATGAATTTCAATCTAAAGATTTGAATTTGATATTTTAAAAAATTAAGATCTTAATGAGTCAAAATACATTAAATAAGATTAAATATTGATTTGCAAATCCCCTTAGAAAGTGAGAATATCAAATCCAATTTTTTTTAGTGTAGTACTTGAGAAAATAAAAAAGCATAAGAGATGGAAATTCTTGAGGTTAGATCTTTGTGTCACAAACTAATTTCTAGACATACTTGGAGTATTATTATAATTGTATTAAATAAGGAGTTCACAGTAAAAGTTCAATAATGGGTTTTATATTGGGAAGAGTGGATCATCTTATCAATAGTTGGTTTCTATCTGAATTACATATTTCAATGCATAGTGGGGAGTGAATTTTTCCCTTTTGGGTATAGAAACCACTTGGTTACTTTCATGTTTCCTTTGATATATATATTGAGTGTGTGGTAGAGGTTTTAATGTGTTATGTAGGTGAAGTATTGTATTTGTAGCCAAAATATTGTTAGACTAAAAAATGAGTAGATTGTATTAGTGGAATCTTATTTTTAAGATTAATATAGGCTCATAATCCTTTTGGTACGAGAGTTTTTCTTGCAAGGGTATCTTCACATAAATTTGGTGTTATGTGTTATTATTGATTTTATTTATGCTTCTTTATATTTTATTTGATGTTTTGATCATATGTACTAACTAGTTAATCAAACTTGAGCATGTTGTTTGTTTATAGTCTTGTTATATTCATTTACATTGTTCACAAAATTTGATATCAAAGATATGGATCGATTAGAGAGAGACCACTACATAAATATTCCAAGGGTAAATCAATTAATTAAGAAATGATAATCAATTATCTTAGAAATTTTATTGAACTAAAATTAAAAATAGTAAGTAGATATCAACACTTTAGATCACACTTCGTGACCCATCATTAAGATGAAGAGAGAAAATAAATAGTATATAATAAATAAATGCTCAACTAAATAATAGAGAGAAAGGAAAGATGAATTGAAAAAACATTAGACTATAAAAAAAGAGAAACTAGAAGATTGAAATTTAGAAATTAGAAGTTAATATCTAAAAAAATAATGAGTTACATAATGAAATTATTATTTATTAATATTAAAAAATAGTTTATCATCTCTATTAATAGTTATTAATTAGTCATAACTCTATATAGATTATAATAAAAATATTAACTATTAAAAAACATAATTGTATTAAAAATTAAATTAAGATGATATTTATATTTATATTTATATAAAAAATGAATATTGATAGTAATCAGAAGAAGAAAAAATACAATATTAGTATTATTTTAGAGTTAGATAAATTAGTAAATTAATATATTAAAATTAGTAACTCTTTATATATATAAAAACCAAATATAAATATAGTGATATAAAATAATATAACGACATAGTATATATTAATTAGCATTCAACTATGAAAATAATAAGGTTAATAAATTTTAAATTAATTATAATACAAATAGTAATTATTAGTATGTATTAGTTTCTAAAAGCTAGCAATAATATTGCTATATTTATATTCAATTTTATTTATATATCTTGATTGTTCAAATGTTATGTTTTTAGTAATTCAATATACTAATAGTTGTGTATGGAAAATAAATAAATAAATATACTTAGTTCTAATTTTGATGTTGATTTGATAATGAAAAATGTTAAATCATTGTGCTTTAAGTCCTTTGATTTTGTTATACAATTAGTTTTGAGATAAAATTTAATTGTATGCTTCAAGTAATTTCTATGTCTCCAAATTTGAATTGATGCAGTCATGATTGGGGAATTATATTAAATTGGCCAATCATGTATCTAGATACATTATTCAACAATATAAAATTATTTACAGAGAATATAAATCCTAATTTTATTGTCTAGCAACAAATTTCTAACACAAGAGTACAATCAAATTGATTTCTATCACAATCACCCTCTTTGCAACTCAACAAAGATGCCCAAATACGAGTTATGATCCTCATTTTATTTGTTGGTGGTTCGAAAGATGAATCATATTTGATCTTGGTCATTGCAACCATTGGTTTTTTGTAAAAATGTTGAAGTGCAATGGGCTGATGCAAGAAGTTGGGTCCACAAAAAACTCAAAAAGTGGAAGTATTTTTGATGTTTTTTAGAATTTTTCACACTTGGACTGAAAATTTGAGGCACTTACATAGTGAATCTTAAAAAAAAATAGTAATATGTAATTTATCATTTTGAATCTAGTTTCCAAATATGTAATTTATTCAAATACCCAAATTATACAATTAAAATTTGATAGGGATGTATAAAAACCACTTAAAAGTCCTCATTTTTTTACCATACCATGCACGTGTATGGACACAACTTTTTGACCCAAATAAAATTATTTTGTTGATTCCTTTTGGGGAAAAAGAGTTAACGACATGCAGATTGATGAGGATTTTTTTTGTAATTTTTTTTATTGAATTTTTATTGGACATAATTGTTGTTTTTAAAAATCAACATGTGCGGACAGCATAATTGGACCTAAACTAAAAAAAAAAATGAATCTTTTTTTATTCATTGTGTAGAGAATTGTATGAAGATTGATTCCATATATTTTTTTTACAAGAAACTTAAACAAAAAAACCCTAATATTTCAAGTTTAAGGACTAGTTTGCTTAGAAATAAATTAAAAAATAACAAATATAATCCAATCTTAATAAAAAATGTATATTTGGAAACTAGACATTGTGTTCTCTAATGGGTTTTAATTTTATAGATTGATTTAGAAAAAAGGTCCATCAGCCATATTGCCAAAGTTTTTTCTCCTGAAATTGCCCCGGCCTTGTACTTGTAGGTCTAAGCCTAGGTGTTGGGTTACCATGCCTTTTCTAAGCCTAAATTGAAATGAAAAACATATCTTATAAGTTTCAAACCTTTTGGAACAAGTACACACTTCAAAATGGGTACCTATTTTAAAAAATGACACTTCCCCTAAATGTGAACCCAACTTCTTGCGCAAACCCCAATAGTAGGTTGGGAGTTCTCTAAGTGTAGTAATAAGAAAAAATTTCATAGAGGTAGATATAATGGAAAATCCACAATCAACTAGTTCAAACATAAAACCTTGATTTAGGTTCAATTGGTCAATCCAAATCCGTAATCTATACATGGTGACATCATCATCTAGGTGAAGTTGATAGATGTCATGCTGATGTCATCACTAGAACTATTTTTTTGAACCATTTTGTTAACTGTAAATGTTTGATACACTTGATTATGTTTGCAAAAGTTCAGATGACCATGAGTAATCCAAAAAATTCCCATTGGAAAAGGAATTCCCAAAAGAAGCAAATGGACAAGGATTTACCACATGAAGTTAGATGACCTCAAAGTTCCTACAAGCCAAATGAATAAAAATTTCTTGCAAGCATAGAATGAACCATCAACACTAGTTTGTGAAAAGAAACACATCAAAAATAATCTAAACATTAGAACCCAATAAAAATTGTCATTTCAGTAACAACTCACAAAATTTTGAAGTAAACCAAACATCTGCAAGGAAAGTTCAATAGAAACCTAAAAGTCTGCAATAGTTAGCATGCCAAAATCTTGCAACACCACAACTTAGTAAAATATTATCTAATCTTCATCAAATTTGACCTGTAGATGCCTATTTGGCTCTTCTACAAGGTAACATAATTAGATTACCAAAATTATTTTTGCAAAATCCTCTTGAGCAACTAACCAAAACTACACTACTAGAAACCAAAGTCAATTGAACAGAAAGGAAATATATTTGGTTGATACAAGATTGCAAGTGGAATCAAATACTCCTACATCAAACACATAATAAGGTAAATGAATGTTTCACGAGTTTGAAACTCATGAACATTTTTTCAAGTTCAAACTTGGAATTCCATACATAGCTAAATTTGCAACACTCATCCAAGAGGCTTCATATTTAGCTTTGTTCTTCCAATGAACTTGATGTTCCACATACTCTTCCCTCTATTTTTCTTTGCCACTCAAGAACCAATCACCTTGTCAATTTCTTCAAATTTATTTTTAGGCATTTGATCTATCTACTCTATTGTGTCTTGTAAATTTGCATGTACACCCCCTATTTCACTTGTCTCCTCTTCATGATACTTGTAAAGATCAATAATGTTAAAGATAAGATAGATATCTATACCTACCAAAAGGTTAATCTTGTAATCATTGGCTAGAAAATTTCTTAAGAACCTGCAAGGGCCTATCTTATTCCATTTTAGTTTTTTATACATGTTCCCTATGGGAACCTCTCCTTCCACAAGTGTGCTAAAAATAAATCTCCAACCCAAAACTCTTTCTCTCTTCCTTGTATATCAACATAACTCTTATATTTGGTGGCATTTTTATCTAAAATATTTTTCCTTTCTTTATGTAAATCATGAATTTCTAAGTAAAATCCTCAACTACGATAATTTTTCTCACCAAATTTGCACTATCCCTTAGTTCATCCACACCTCTTGGGCTATACCCATACATAATGCAAAAAGGGATTTTTCCCACACTCTTGTTTATTGAGTTATTATAGGAAAAAATTTCCTAGACTAATGTCAAATCCCATTGAGTTGTCTTGTTTCCTATTAGGAATATAAAAAAAAACCCAAACTCATATTCATGACCTTTGTTTCATCATTGATCTAAGGATGGTAGGATGAACTAAAACCCAATTGTATTCCTAATTTCTTCTACAAGGTGCACCCAAAATTTCCTACAAAAATTGTATTTATCTGAAATAATGCTCTTAGGTAATCCATGCAACCTAACTACCTCCTTGAAAAATAACGTGGCTATGTGGGATGTGTCACTAATTTATTAAGATGGGATGAAATGTGTTGTTTTAGAAAACATATCCACAACAAAAACAATAGAATCATTACTTATTTGTGTTTGAGGTATTCCTAAGACATAATCCATACTAATGTGTTTCAACCTCTTAGGTATTGGCAAAGGCTAATACAATTTTGTGTTCTGCTTATTTCCCTTGGTATGTTGACAAATTATGCACCTCTGTACAATATTATTTGCATCAAAAAGGATTTCCACCCAATGATACCCTTCATTCAATAGTGTTGATGTCTTTTCCACACCAAAATGTTCACTATGCTTCTTCCTTATCAAATTTCCCTCATTGTCCCTTGACACATACATAAAATTTTCCCCTTCATCAAACAACTCTTCCTAGGATACAAAGTGTCTTAACCATGGAGTTATGTTTCTACTAGAATCTTACAAGTAGTCAAAACCTCTTTAAAATCAACATCCTCTTCATAAATCTCCATCAAAGAATAAAAACCCACAACATTCACGTATGGTTCATTCAACAACAAATATCTTCTATGCAATGCATCAACTACTTGGTTAGACTATCCACTCCTATGCTTCAAAATAAAAGAATAGCTCTGTAAGAACTCCACCCAGCTCATATGTATCTATTTCAACTTACCTTAATTTTTGATGAATTGCAAGGCATGGTGGTCTATATATAATACAAATTCCTTAGGTAGTAAATAGTGTCTCCATTTCTTCAATGCCTGCACAATAGCATAGAATTTATTGTCATATATTGAATACTTCTTCTTTGCTTCATTTAACTTCTCACTAAAGTAGGTAATGGGCCTTCCTTCTTGGGTTAAAATTCCTCAAATCACACTGCCACTAGCATCACATTCAACTTCAAATGCTTTAATAAATTATGGTAACACCAACACTAGTTTTTCTATTACCTTCTTCTTCAATAGCTGAAATTTTTTCTCTACTGCAACTATCCATGTTGGTAGGATATAGAGGGTTGTGAGGCACCTCATATGTCATTTGGGTCATATTTATACCCCTATATCTATTATATACCACTTAAATACCTTAAAAAACCTCTAATATACCTAAATAAATTATAAAAGTATAAAATATCATAAAGGAAAAGGAAAATTTGTAGGAATAAGATAATTGAGCATTATTATGAAAGGATATGATGGAAAGAAATTATGAAAAAGTATTAAGAGGATATATAAAGAAGGGAAAGTGGGAGAAAGAGTGTGGAATTATATGTATTAAACATATGTATGAAAAAAAGGATATGTCGAAGATATATGTAATATATATGGATGAAACATGATGAATAAATCATAAGACACACATAAGCCATAAAAATAAATGAATATATGATGTTATGTGTGTGTATGTATGAATCCATATAATTTATTATAATTTTTTAGCATTGAAAAAAGTAACCCTTTTTTCACGCTTAGCTTGGGAATGAATAATTAATGAGAAAATGTACTTAATTGTGCCTTATTTAGGGTGTTGTAAAGTGTTTTATTACACTTTCATACTAATCTAGGGCTTTATTAATTAATTGTGGTTAATTGAGGTTAATTGGCCCCTTTAATTCAAATTCAAGCCTTATTAATTGCATTTTTCAAGGATCTATCCTGAAACCCATTAATGATATTGCATGACATTTAACTTGGAAAAATTGGTGTCCTAGAAATCTGTGCTAGGACCCATTTGCCTTTATTGGAAAATGAGTCCTCTTGACATAGGACACCCCTTTCTTGGCATATTTGAAATGGGTTTTTGATGTTATTTCATCCCCCTGAAGCTTGGTCCTAGGAAATTGTGCTAAGACCCATTCGTCCAAGGTGGTGAATGGGTCCTCCTCACATAGGACATCCCTTTTTAAATTTATTTGTGGTATGATTTTAATGATTTTCAATCCTAGATCTAATGTCAGCTTGAATTATTTGAATTTCAGACTTAATCCTTAGATTTAGTATAAATATAAGGTTAAAATTCAAATAGTTTCATTTAAGATATTCAAGAGAGCATCCTAATATTTCACAAGATCATTATAGAGAACTTCATGAGCATTTCAAAATCATTCAAGGTAGATTAGTGAATTTTTATTGCAACAATTCAAGGTCATATCATCATGTCAAAGGCATAGTGCATCAAACATGTGGTTGAGCTAATGTGTGTTGATGTAGCATTGAAGATCCATTTGCAAGTATTATTTCACATCCAATTCAAGATCTAGATCTACATTATACATTGCCACTTCATGTTAGTTTGTATATTTATATTCCAAGACAACTTCCAAGGTTCATAGGTTGAAGATCAAGTGGAGAACAAGTTTGAAGCAAAATTGTCAAAGTTGTCAAGTTGCAAAGTTGTCATCCATATTGTAAGAACACAAAAAAAAGACTACAAAATTTATTTTAGGTTTTTGGGATCTAATCACCAAGGAGTTGGGAGTGCAGATCTTGAAGAACAAAACCCAAATCTTAGTTTTCAAAAACCCTAATAGGGACCCATTCGCCAGCAAAGGCGAATGAGTCCTCTATGACCTAAAAACAAGTTTTCTACAAGGTACACACCATTCTAGCCTTCTAAAACTTCCCTTATTGTTGCTATAACATTTAGGATTAGTTTTTTATGTTATTTATGAATTTTGGCCTTCATAATTGAATGAAAACCTAGAAAACCCATAGTGGTTTATCGTCTTGATCAATTCATTTTGATAAAACCACCTATTTTTCTATGAAACATAATGGTAAACCTGACGTATTGAACATTGTAATTTTCTGATCTTGGAATCATTTCTTGCATCCTAGGTTAGATCTTGCATTTATTTACATTTATTTGCATTGAATTAGATCTCATTTAGGGTTTCTTACTTTGCATTCAAACTTGCATCTCATCTACAGTTTAAAGTTGCACTATTTTTCATCCTTTAATTCTGAAAAATAAAAAAATAAATAAGTCATCATGCATGTTATTTAGATCTCATAAATTTTCATTTGAAGATCAAAACAAAATTTCATTTCAAATTAGGTCTTTAAATTCATCAGTTCATTACTTTTTCACATTGCATTTCATAGTACAATTGCAAAAATTTGAAACTGAAGGTTACTATTATAGACCTGAAACTAAAAGACATTGAAAAAAGCTTAAAAATCAATCAAAAATAGTTAAAAAACCCTAATATAGGACCCATTCACCACTTGGGGTGAATGAGTCCTTGATCAGGCTTGACTTGCATTTTATGGTATCTGGAACTCATTAAAAAGCACTTAAAAATCAGTAAAAACATTTCAAAAATCCTCATTCAGGACCCATTCACCACTAAAGGTGAATGAGTCCCTAATCAGGTGTTGATCTGAGTTTTCTAGAAATTGAAATCCCTATTTTAGGCTTCTATCTTCTGTTGTTAAATTTCTATTTTAATTTTTTGATTTGTTGTTTCATCAAATTCATTACATCTAGATTAATTTGCTCCATTTAGTGCATTGTCAAAATTCAAAATTGCATTTACAACATTTCATTTTTAGTTTATTGCATTGTGTAATCAGTAAATTACATTATTTAGAATATGAAAATTGTATTTAATTCAGGTCATTGCATTTCCTCTTTCCATTTTGGGTCTACACACTAAGTTTGTAAAACTTGTATGAGCTTTACAACTTGGTGTCCTATTAGCAATACTATTGTAAGGTGTAGTTTGAGGCTAATGTCATCCCGCAGTATCTCATTTGTCATGGATCTTGAGGTTTCTAGCTCTCTTTCTGATAGTGTTGATAATCAACCCTCTATGACTTATAGTTTGCATACTTCATTTCCCATGACTTCACCTACTACAACCAATGTGCTTAATGTTAACAATACCATCCCTACCATCACCACTTGTACTCAAGCTTTGGGGTCTAGTCAAAGCCAAGGTGGAACTCCAATTCCATCTTCTACAATACTGATGTCCATTCCTACATACACTAATACTCAACCTACCACAACAATCATACCTACTAGCACTGTGTATACTTCCTTAGGTATTCCTACAGGGAATCCTTTTAGCTTTGTGCATTTGAATACAATATCTCTTCAACCATCCACCTTCACTAACTTACAATTCACTTTCCCTCCACATACATACACTACTCCACCTTATTCCCCTCCATCTTATAATCACAATGATGCTTTCCCTAACTTATTTTTGCAAACTATGACATCCCTTCAACAACAAGTTGCAACCTTACAACAAACCAACAACAGTCAACCTTCACAATACATTAAAACCAATCAGCTATCCTTTGAGATATTAAAAGCACAAATGCCACAACGTATAGAAGTTCCCTAATTCAAGAAATATGGTGGGAAAGGAGATCATGTTAGCCATGTTTCCATGTTTATAGCCTTGTGTAGTGATTTCATATTTGAAGAATTTTTTTTGGCTAAGTTATTCCCTAGATCCTTGAAGGATACCACTCTAGAGTGGTTCTCTTCTTTACCTAATAATTCAATTGGTTCATTCAATGAACTTGTTGATTCCTTTTACAAGCACTTCCATATTCACATGGGTCCCAAGATAATCCTTGCTGATTTAATGACATGCAAACAAAAAGATGATGAGAAAGTGACTAATTTCATAGCAAGATACCAAACACTTTATTCACAAGTAAACATTAAGATTCTTGACACCAACCTTCAATGAATGTTTATTTCCAACTTACAATAAAAACTCTAAAGCAAACTTGAAATGTTGAGATTTCCATCCTTTACACAGTTATGTACAACCCTTCGTGATTGTCAAAATATGACTTGTGGGCGTGATGTGAAAAATCCCCCTAGTCATCCTGAAAGTCTTAATCTACAACTCAAAATATGTACCAACCCTTCAAGAAGCAAAATAAGGGATTTTTACAACTAAATTCCCCTCAACCAAGTCAACAAAACAATAACCAAGTGGTTACTATAAATATGACAAATTCTTTCAGAGATAGGAATAGAGAGTTCACTCCTCTACCCAATACCCTTCATAATATCATGTTGTAGCTTATTGAAAAGAACATGATTACATTACCTCCTGTTAAAGAGTGCGATCCTAATATACCATTACCTGTAGGCTTTTGATGAAACTATTATTGTCATTATCACCAACAAAATGGACATGGTACGAAATATTGTAAGCATCTTAAACATCGTGTGCAAGACCTTATTGACAATAATCAACTTCAAATCGGAGGTGTGAATGATCAAGGTAATAATTCTATAGCCCCTCCTAACCAAAATTTACAAATCTTTACCAATCCCATGCTGAAGCACACTATTTCATTTGTCAAAGCTAGTGAAATGAAAAATAATGTGATGGATGTTGACACGGATGATGAAAACATAAAAGATATCAATGAAGATTAATAAATTAAAATGGTAGGATTTACCCAAGCTATACTTTGCAAGGACTCAACCAAAAAGCCTCTTTATATTTATTTCTCCCAAAATGATATACTTAAACGTGCACCTGATGGTCCTCTTGACATAGCTGGTTGAATCAATGATAAGCCCACTAATGGGATATTGATTGATCCCGTTTGTGGAGAGAATGTGATCATCAAAGATTTATATTTATGCATGAACTTTATCATGATACATATGATAAATCGAGACACATAATGGTTTTTCTTGTCTTACGATAGGCTCGATAGATCTCCCTTTAAAATTTAGATCAAGATGCATAATGGTTTTTATTTTCTTACAATAGGCTCAATAGATCTCCCTTTAAAAGCTGGACCAAAAACATTAACTGTATCATTCACCATCATCCTACAATTAGATCAATTTCATGTGAAGTTAGGCTATCCATGGCTTCACTCCATGAATGTTGTCCCTTCAATTGTGCATAAATGTTTAAAGTTTCCATTTGGAAATGATATCTTTACTATGCATCATAGTGGGTTTAATATTGCATCATCTTGAGGGAACTTTTCATTAGATTTTTTTTGGCTCGAGCCTATGGAACCTATTAAGCCTCATGAGGATTTATTTTTCAAATCATATCAAAAGTTCAAGGCAAAGCGCATAACAAAATTATCCCTTCGAAACATGCCTCAACCTTTGATTGAAACACCTATCCTTGACAAAGCAATGATTGAACCAAAAACCATCTTAGAGCAACCTATAACAACTACTCCTGCAATTTCCTATGAGACCATGAGATAATGAAAGTAATCTCGTTGTCCCTCCTAAAATCAAACAAATTTACAAACCTAAAGAGAAAGCGATTGAACAACATCTTTTTGTTTCTTCCATTCCTCCCAAGGAAGAGAAGTAACCTATGATTGACAAACCCACTCCTACACAAACACAAACTAACAATAGATTGAAATAGAATCAAAATTCTAGAGAATGTAGGTGTAGACATCATGCTATTGCTCATATGTTACAAATCAAAGAAAATAATAACAACATAGAAAATCAAGATTCAAACTTACCTGAAGCAATGCATGATGATCCTATACCCTCGCTGCAACATGAATAAGAACATTCCATGGACATTGTCATTTGACCTCCTGCTATGATTAATCTAGATGATGACATTGATATTGCAAAGATAGATGAAAATGTGCATGATGAATTGAACACATTGTTTTCCTCTTCTATGTGCTTCAATGAAAAATCTCCTAAAAAGAGTGTTGAACTTGGTGCTTCCCCTAGTTCAGAACTTACTATTGTCCCTTTGGCTAGTTGTCTGCCTTCCATTTATACAGACCGATATTGGGATGCAGATGACTTGCTCTAGGTTGACTCACATGTGCCTTACTAGTATTTTTATTTTTCATGTGATTTCATGTGCGTAATGTGATCCCCCATGATGTTTTGTTTGATGTATTCTCTTTGTGCATTATTATATATAAAATTCCACATTCTTTGTCTATGCTGCGCATTTTTTTTTATCTTTTTCATTTATCTTGTGTTTTCCTTGGGATGACACAAGGTGTCGTAGACATTCCTGTGTCTTCTCCATGTTGACCCAAAATATTTTTCTTATTTGTCTTAGAGTTTCTCTTGACCTGAATGACACAAGCATTGAGACATTTAGGTCCCTTCCATGTTGGACTGAAGGGGATTTTTCTTTGTTTTTATCTCTTTTTGTCATTCTTCCAGTTCTATGAGTATTTGGGGAATGATGACAGTTCTGAGCTCTAAAACAATATTGTAGCAAAGGCATATTGACTTTGAATCCATAGATCCCTTATGTATTTTTTGGGTAACCCTTTCTTCCTACTTCATGGTGTAGCTTTATTTTAGAAACATATGACTTGGCATAGGGTTTTACAAGGAAAGCTCTCATGTCTTAGAAGAAAACATTGGCTACTTTAAAGAAATTGCTCATAGTAATGGTGTTAGCAACCACTGTAAAAGTGGGGGCATACATCAATGACATATTTTGACATATTTCATGATATGATTTTTTTTCTTGTGATGTGTTCTTTTCTTGGTGGTTTCATTGGGTTTGATGTCCTCCAAGAGTGTGATATTTCTAAGCATACGATCTCCCTTGGTGGATGATGTAGAATGAGAGGCATCCCATAAGTGGTGATCTAATCCTCTTTGAATTTTCCTCTATTGGAGACATTAGGAATAATGTTCCCTAAGAAGAATACCTTACATGAACAAAGCAAAATCCCCTTTAACAACAAATTATAAATATGACATTCAAAAACATTCAAAATCATTGCATTGTGGTGCCTTATCAAAGTTGTTAGGAGCATAAATTTGGTAGGGTATGTAAGACTAATATTATTCTCTCATTTTCCACCTCATTGGGATAACTCACCTACTAGATGAAATGAGGTTCCACTACCCCTAAGTGAACAATGCATGCTACAGAGAAACAACCCCGTTCCATAGTGTCTTGGAATGGTTGTGCTTGATCCTTTATTTTTCTTGGCATTTGATAGAGTATGACTATGTATATTTGTTATTAATGCATACTTAAGTCTCTTGAATGTCTATTTTAGTGTGAGTTTGTCATGGGGGAAAAATCACTAAAGTGGGGGCAAAATGTAGCATAAAAAAAAGTAACCCTTTTTCATGCTTAGCTTGGGAATGAATAATTAATGATAAAATGTACTTAATTGTGCCTTATTTAGGGTGTTGTAAAGTATTTTATTCTAATTTCATACTAATCTAGGGTTTTATTAATTAATTTTGGTTAATCGAGGTTAATTGGCCCCTTTAATTCAAATTCAAGCCTTATTAATTGCATTTTTCAAGGATCTATCCCAAAACCCATTAATGATATTACATGACATTTAACTTGGAAAAATTGGTGTCCTAGAAATCTATGCTAGGAACCATTCACCTTTACTAGCGAACGAGTCCTCCTAACATAGGACACCCCTTTCTTGGCATATTTGAAATGGGTTTTTGATGTTATTTTCATCCCCCTGAAGCTTGGTCCTAGGAAATTGTGCTAGGACCCAATTTCCCAAGGTAGTGAATGGGTCCTTCTCACATAGGACATCCCTTTTTGAAATTATTTGTGGCAAGATTTTAATGATTTTTAATCCTAGATCTAATGTCAGCTTGGATTATTTGAATTTTAGGGTTAATCCTTAGATTTAGTATAAATATAAAGTTAATTCACATAGCTTCATCTAATATTTTCAAGAGAGCATCCTAATATTTCACAAGATCATTATAGAGAAATTAAATATAATTTCAAAGGCATTCAAAGGAAGATTAGTGAAGTTTTATTGTAGTAATTCAAGGTCATATCATCATGTCAAAGGCACAGTGCATCAAACATGTGGTTGAGCTAATGTGTGTTGATGTATCATTGAAGATCCATTTACAAGAATTGTTTCACATCCAAGTCAAGATCTAGATCTACATTCTAAATGGCCACTTCACGTTAGTGTTATGCCTTGCATAACCACCCCATTTTATTTTGGAACAAAATGGGTCTCCATTTTAATTTTTGTTTTTTCCTTGGTGTTTTGTTTGGGTCTTAGGAGTTGTTCATTTTTCTCCTAAGTCTTTCTTTCTTTTGGTTTGTCGGAAGTGGAGTCGGAATAGGAAATGGACTTAGAAATTTTCATAAAGTTCCAAGTTCAGATTTAATCCTAGTGTCAGTTTCACCTTTCTTGTTCTTTTTCGCTTTCCTTTTGTTGGTCTCGCACTCTCGAGTCCATTTCTCCCTTGTGTCATTTCTTGCTTTCCTTGTGTTTTTGTTTTTGCCCCAGCAAAAGTAGAATGGGGGATGGAAGTGAACTTGGAACTTTGTGAATTTCCAAATTCTATTTCCATTCCGATTTTGACTCCACTCGTTTGCTTTGTGTTGTTGTTATTGTTGGTGTCTGGGCTAGGTACGATTTTCGTTCCAATCCCACTTCTCATCGTTTATGTTGTTTGTGTCTTGGTTTTTGTTCCTTTGTCGGAAGTGGAACCAAAATCAGAATTGGAACTCAACATGGAACTTTGCA
Organism: Sequoia sempervirens; assembly: GCA_007258455.2. Classification (NCBI taxonomy): domain Eukaryota; kingdom Viridiplantae; phylum Streptophyta; class Pinopsida; order Cupressales; family Cupressaceae; genus Sequoia; species Sequoia sempervirens. Next base: position 3,933 of record VDFB02015252.1, on the reverse strand, counting down.
AAAGTTCTAGTGCTGGTTTTTGTCTTGATTCTGCCCTCATCTTCCTTTGTTGTTTGTCCTTGCCGTGGGACCAAAATCGGGTGCGAAGTTGGGTAAGAGACTCATCAAAGGTTTCTTGTTATGTTCTGGATCTGGGTCTGCATTTGCCCTACCTTTCATTTCCACCTGAGTTGACTGTTCATTTAGGTTGTTTGCTCCGCCCCTGATCGACCACATTTATGGCATTAATTATAGCTTATTTACACATGTGAAATCATTTTAAAACCTTAATTGAGGTTAACTAGCTCATTATCTTTGTTATCTAGTCATTTAGTGAGCTAGAGCCAAGGTAACTATGAGAGGAGCATGATTTTATTGCGGAGGCATGTAGTGGGTGAATTCTTATCCGATTTCAACCTCTGTTCTTGGAATTTTGAGGTAGGGTCTTTTCTTGCTCTTTTCTCATTTGTTTTGTTACTTTGTTTTCATGTCCTTTCTTGTCGTGTTCTTACACAATCACAGAACCCTTTTCTGTGAATCTTCATTCTTTACTTTGTGTTTTTCTAGTTTTGTTTTTGTCCTATTCTATTTTTTCTTTGTTTTGTATCTTTTGTCTTTCCATTTGTTTATTTTCTATTTTTTTTGTCACTTTCATGGTAGGTCTATTTGTCGTGCCCTAGTTTCTAATTAGGGTTTCATTTGGTGGGGTCCTCTATGTGTTAAATGTGTTAGAATTTGTTTGAAGACATCTTTGATTGTTCTTCCATGTTGATTCTATGATTTCCATGTTTGGTTTGTGATGCCCTAATTTTTTGAGTTGATGTGTCATGCAAACTAGGGTTTGTTTGATGACCTTTACAAAGTACCTAGCCCTAGGGTTAAAATTGGTATTTATGTGGTAAAGGGGTGAGGTTAAGCCCCTCTATTTGGATTTCCTTATAAATCCATGTGACCCTGGTCCTTAAATCCATGTGATCACATCTTCAAGAAAAGTGCTCTATTTTTTCATGTTAAAACTAGCAGAAGCAGACTCAAGAACATACTCATCATGTGGATGTTTGCATTTGGGTCCATTCCTAAAGTGATTCCACTTCCGATTAATGTTAATTTTGGTCTTCACATTTTCCCTTTAGCGGAGTCAGAACCGGAATGGAGGTCAAACTTGGAACTAGTGGTTAGTTTCAGGTTCAGTTTCTATTATGATCCTAATTCCAATCTCATCTTGGTTTTGGTCCCAATCTCACTTTGTGTCAAAATTATTTCCTATTCCTGATTCTTCTATGACTTCACTTCCGATGAATTTGAAATTTGGCTAAGTATGAAAGTTTTCCTAAGGAAGTAAAGAAAGGTATTGGTTGATATATTATTTTTTATGTTTTTTTTCATCTAATATAGGGGTTTATTGTAGAGATTAGGGGATGTCAGGAGCATTAGAAGAGGCTTCTCAAAGGAGCCAACCTACAAAAACTTTGAGGCAAGGAGCTAAGCCAAAGAAGATCAAGGTGGAACAACTACCATATACTCTGAGGTACAAACATCAAAGTCCTACCATCATAGCTATTAAGGTGGACTCAAATTGGGCCAATATCACTAACACAAACTTGGGCTCCTTCAATTATAGAGAGCTGTATGAAGAGACATTTAGTGAAGATGTCTCAGGAAGGACATAGAGAATTATTTAGTCTAGTTTGGCACATGTTTCCCTCTTCCCATTGTCTTTCCAATGCCCATAATTGATACTCACAGCAGCTGGAACCTACAATCCTACTACTAGACAGTGTGTGGATTCACAAGGAAATGTTATTATTGATTTAACACCACAAATGATCAAATTTATGTTGAATGCACCTACTCCAAAAAATCCCAAGCAACTTAATGAAGTAGAGGCACTGAAGCTTTAATATAGTGACAAGAAGGAAACTAGCCAGAATCATATGAATAAGACTTGGATAAGAGTTGAGAAGTCTTTAGCCAAGCTTCTTGATCAGCCTAAAAGGGAAGACTTCTACAAGGAGATTGCAGATATAATAATGATACTCTCCAGAGTATTTGGGAAGAGTGATTCCTCCCAATTCAAAGAGTGGATGTTTCCTTTCATCCAAACCATCCTAGATGGTAGGCAATAGTTTGACTGGCCTATGATTGTATCAGAAAGTATTCACAACCAAATACTCAGAGTGAGAGAAACCAAGAGTTTCTTCATACTCTTATGTGATTTATGTAGTTTCTAGAAGGGGTATCTTTCCTGGACTAAATGCAGTGGGCATATTGGGAGAAGGCCAAGGACAAGAAAAGGTGTGGGATCATTATGATCAACCCACCTTACAGGATTTTGAGCCACATTACAAAAGGGTTAATGATGCATTTCTATATGTTATCATTAACTGGCTCATAGGAGATGTTGGTTACAGGTTGAGTAGGGAGGTTAGGGCCTTCATTAATGAATGGGTACATTGGTATATTTAATACCCTAGATTTACTTACTTCAGGATGGGTGGTTTTGATGGCCACCCTCATCTACTCCCTAGGTGTTGCAACAATAGAGTTGTCTTAATGGAATTCATCTATCAAGCTCTAGTAGTCAACATGAAGTTTACTAATAAGCACAAACCTGGTTGCCATAAATTCCCTATGAAGTTGGGTGAGTATAGTTGTCCACATAATGTGGCAGCTAAGGTAATCCATGGTGAGTTGATTTATTTGAAGTTAGGTTTGTATACTTCCAGGAAAAAAATTGATCCTAAACAAAGGATGTAGACTTTGCTTCCCACTATTTTTGACAAACACTTTAATCAATTGGAGGATTTTTGGATGGACCTGCAAGATGAGCATGATCTCAAAAGGAGGAACCATGAAAGAATATCCATCCCACTCATGGTTGACTATGGGATAAAAGTGGACATCCCAAAGACATTTTCAAATGATGGGGTAACTTTGGATCCCCAATATGATGATGATAAAATAGGTACCACAGACCTTGATCTGGTGGACTGGAATGTAGAAGAATCCATTGACATTAAGTAGATTGCAAGACTAGTTTTGGATAGGAGCATACATTGGGTTTTCATGAGAATAAAGGAGCCAGAAGCTTAGACCTCCAAGAAGAGAAAGGTAGCAGGTACCACTCAAGGGTATAAAAGAATAAAAAGAAGACTAGCTCCTAAGGAGCCCTTAGAGTTTTTCCCTCCCAGTATTGGGGAAGAGATTGAACCTTCTAAAGCACATGGAGGAGAGGCCACAAATGAACCTAGTGCCTCAACATCTATTGTAGAGGAAGCATCAACTCAACCCCTTATCAAAGAGCAGCCAAGTGGAGAAATTCCTATGGGAACCCTCCATAAAGAAGTTGAATCCTTGAAGGAGAAGGAGCCTAAAATAGAGACCCATGGCATTGATACATATTTTGAGGCTACTCCATCTAATAAGGAGACTCATGTGGTGGCATCTCTTGATGAAACTAAGGATGCAGGGACTAAACATGTCCTAATAGTAGAAGATCAATGGAAATTTTTTGAGGATGTAAAAAGAGAAGTAGATGCCAAGGCACAAGCTGAGGCACTAGATAAACAAAAGGAGATTGATGCTAAAGCAGAAGCTGATGCATTAAGGAAACAAAAAGAATTGGAGGCTCAAGCCAAGGCTGATGAATTGGCTAAGCAATAGCAACAAATAGAGCAAGAGCTCAAAAATAAAGAGGAAAGAGATAAACTGGCCATGTTATAGAAGATCCATGATCTTGAGGAGGAAAAGGCCAGATATAGGAGAGAAAGAGAAGCCCTTGAGGCTAAATTCAAGGCTTTTAAGGAGGCCCACAAAAAGAAAGAAGAGCAAGAACACCTAGAGAGAGAGAGAGAGGCTAAAGAACTTGCTCTACATGAGAAGAAATATAAAGAGGAATTGGACTATGTCAAGGAACTAGAAAAGAAGAGGGACTAGATGTATGAGGAGAGGAAG
>VDFB02015251.1:0-13417 GCA_007258455.2 Sequoia sempervirens | reverse complement strand
TGCATCTCCACTATCTGCGGAAGAATCCCAATCAGGACACACTGCGCCATAAAATACCCACTATGTCTCGCAGTCTGCTCTCTCCATCCCCTGAAGCGTCGACACATATATGGTCGCCAAACTATGTCTCCCTCCTCCAAATCATCTATTGTCCTCCATACCTTCACATCACCCACCCACCTATGCTGAATAACCCAGCCCCTCCCCTCTCCATACCTCCACGCCAGCGGCTCTGTATCATCCACAACTCCCTCCTACACAACAATTGGTATAGTCACCGTAATATGCTCCCACGCCCACACCTGTAATAGCATCATGTGTGTCAAACTCACTGCCTCCCGATAACAAATCAGATGCATATCTCTATACAACTGGGCTAGTACACATGCACCCCACGCAATCTATCCCTCTCGCCACTCCACAATGTGTCAAATCAGTTCCATGAACCGCAAACTGCAATACCGCCTGCTACGATCCGGTAGCAATATCCCACTAATCAACCCAGCGAAAAATAAAGGCAACGCTGGTACTCCCACTGTCAGGCATCCATTTAAATCCAATTGCTGACCTTGTAGTGGCAAGGTAACGTGACCAAACAACACTGTCATAGTCTGCCTCAACTCGGCCCCACTCGACACCACATCACTCAACAAAATCCTTGATATCGGCAGCTTCAGGATATGCCATACATCCTCCAGCGTCACCGTAACCTCCCCCGTCGGTAGCCAAAATGTCGACATCTCTAAGCTCCATCTCTCTATCAAGGTCGTCAGCATCACTCGATGTGCCCTCATCACTGGTACCTCTAGAAAGTGCAATAGTCTTGCATGCTCTAAAGCCGCATGATCCACACCTGTCATCGCTCCTAGCGCCGCTGTTAGTGCCTCCGACCGTCGCTCATGTGTCTGTATCCGCACTAAGCTCTGCACCCCCATCAACCATTTATCAGTACACAATCTTCCTAACCCCGGACCGTCTTTACATTATTTCTGCTCTCATCCTCATATTGCCCCACCATTGAACCTGTATCTTTCTTCATTGCCCTATCCCTCTTTTTTCCAACTACCCCCCTCCCTGGGGCGCCTCCGCCCTCCCGATGCATCTCCGCCTCCTGGTGCGGCTCCACTTCCTAGGGCGTGTCTGCCACCGTGGAGGGCGGCTCCGCCCCGTAGGGCGTGTCCGCCCTCGCAGGGTGGCCACCCCTTCTCGGGGCGTATCCACCCCTAAGGGGCGACTCCGCCCCGACTCGGGGCGTGTCCGCCCCGGGGCTGGGGCGGCCCCGGCCATTGGGGGTGTGTCCGCCCCGGCGGGGCGTGTGCACCCCGCCTCTCGGGGCATGTCCGTCCCAAGGGTGGGGTGCATACGCCCCACTGTGGCGGCACCTCTTAACCCTTCCCCCCCTAAAGCCAAAAAAAAAAAAAGAGAATTATTTTTTTAATTAATTTCACCTATTACCCATTTTTTCATTTCCCCAAATCTAAACCCATATACATTTTTCTACTCTTTATCAAATTCATTTTAAATTCTTCAAAATAAATAAGCAGTTTTCGTGACTTCACCTTAATGCAGGTAACTTCCGGCAATCCATCGCTCCTACGTACCGGTGCACCCATCTCTGCGGTCGTAGTCCCGCATGGCTGTTCGCCTCCTTCTCCTCTTCCTCACTTTGCTACAAGCAAAATGAGTAAGGTAAATTTTAAAATTCCCTTTTTAACCCTTTCTTCCTAAAAGGTATTTTTTACCTTTTATTTATTTTTTTATTCCTCCAACTAATCCCTAACTTCCCGGAGCTGCCATTTGCAAACCATATGTCTAATCAACTTCGTTCAAAAGGAAAAGTTGCTTAGTTTTTTTCCCTCTATCCAACGGTCTCTTCCATTTCTTTCTATCAAGATGTTGTCCGGGGCCCCTCCTTTCTTCCCCAACTGCCCTCTCGAGGGGGCATACCCTATCACTTTCTTCCATCCATTTCAAACCAAGCACTGGGGCATCCCTCTCCTTCTCTGTTAGGCTGGGGCATCAATCCCTATTTCTTTCTTCATCCCCGACATTTATTTTTCTTCGAAACATTGTTATTTTAACAATATTTCAAAGAGGGGCAAAATGTAAACACCCAAAATTGATCACTCCCATATGATCAAATTTTCTCCTTTATTCATCAATTCTGTGCTTCCCACATAAGAATCTTAAAGTGTTTAATTTAATAATTAAATACTTTATTTAATGCCTTTATCTTCTCTAAATTAAATAAATACACCAATTTATTTCATTTAGTCATCCTAATCTATTGAATTAAAAATCAATTTAAAATTCTTCTTTTCTCACTCCTTGTCACATCCTCCATAATCCATCTCTAATATGAATTAATTTAATTAATTCATATTTAGGGTGTGCATCCTCTTAATCAAGGATTAATGTCACATCCTCCTACATTTGCCACTTGTCTCTAATCTTCCATTAATTATCATAATCAAGTGTTTGCACAACTATAATCAAAGTCATTAGCTATTTCTAGCACCACTTTTTGGTCAATTCTTCCATTTTTCCTTTTTGGATATTGACCCTCCTTCCCATGAGAATTTTTAATTCTCATTTATTCATCCCATGTCTCTCTCCTCCCCATGTGAATTTTTAATTCACATTTTGTCCTTCCAAGGCTTCTAGAACCTTGGACTTGTCACAATCTCCACATGTGACCAAGTCCCACCTTTTCCCACCTTTTATCCTCTAGACCTCCTATGTGAATTTTTAATTCACATTTATATCCCCAACCACCTTTCCTTTTCCCATGTAGATTTTTGAGGAATTCCGAAATTCCTTCAAATGTCCCTTTCATTCCCACTTGGGGACAAGGAATCCCTTTTTGAGGAAATCTCCTCACTCCCCAAGGTGCATGTCATTTCTCCACCTTATGTACCTTTTTGACAACTCACCTCCATCTCATATCCCCTTGGCCACTTCACCCTCCACATGTCAAGATGTGAGGGCTTGTGGGTTCTCAAGCCACCATAGCCCTTCATCTTGACCTTGTTGGATCAATCTTGACCTTTGAATTCTCTAGAGAATTCAAATTCTCTATAAATACCCCCTCCTCAAGGGCATTTTCAACACTTTTGATTTTCATAACTACATGCTGCCAATTTGCATTCTCAATCCTTTGCCATCATTTAGCCATCTTTTTTAATCATTTTGCACATCTAATCTTGCATTTAGTCACTCAAGCAATCATCTAAGGAGCACACAAATCATTCCAAGCAAGGGCCAATCAAAGAGACATCAACACAAGGAAGGTAAAACCGTTTGTGTCTTGTGTTATCTATTTTCCTTCTTATTTTGTCACTCTTTAGGCTAATTTTGAGGTGTCCTTGGTCTTTTATCATTTGCATTTTAGTTATTTTGCACATTAGAGTAGGATAAAATTCTAAGATACAAATTATCATTGCAGGGTTATGTTGATCTGCATGGAGTTGTGTTTAGAGCTTTAATGCCACTATTTTTTGTACATCCCAATGTATTTCACCTTCACCTTACAACAGTAGTAGTAGTGCTCTCATATTGCATACTTTGTTTTTGTGCATTAGCTACCTTTTTTTATGTGTAATAGTGTTGTTATAACCTTATGTGTCTGGTATGCGTGCATGGTAATGTAGTGTTTATATTTGTGGCCTTTGTATCTGATTAGCATGAAGCTACTAGTAACATTGTAAGCACTGCTATGAGTGTTGGTTTTTTAGTATATTAGATTGATCATTGCAATTATTTTTGAAAATTTTCTTTTGCAATTATTTTAACACACACATGCAAGTACTATTTAAGTAAGTAATGGTTGTTTTATTATGCAAACAAGGGTAATCATTACCTATCTAATATAATATGTTATTTTTTTTCTTTTTATAGAATGTATTAATGATAAACTCAAAGAAGGGGATAAAGTTAGGGTGTTGGATCCATTTGATGGTGATGTTGTGGGAATTGGGAAGATTCACTCCCTATCTATTGTACATGGAGTCAGCTTGAAAGGAACATGAGATGCAAATGTAAACATTTTAAAGGTCACAAGTAACATACCCCTTGTTTATGAAGACAAAATAGATGGAGTTGTTCGTCTGAAAGAGAAAGAGGGAACCTTCACACGGTGGCCACTAAAATATTTGCAAAAAATGACATAATTGAACATATTTATCATGTACTAGTTAATGTTAGACATCTTGGCTCATTGCTTTATGCAATATTTTAAATGTGTTGTTGAGGGATCTTAATTATCAGGGTGTATTTGAAAGAGTTGGAAACTCTTAGACAACTTTGACATCTTGTAACTTTATATATATATATATATTTGCATTAAATTTTTTATTGCAAATTACCTTTATTTATCATAATGTTGAATCAATCTTTTAATTCTAACATGTAGTTTGTTCGTATATGTAATATTTTTATTTGCTTTTATGTTTTAATTCAAGTTTAATATTATGTTAGTTTTGCATTATAAAATTTATGGTATTTAATAAATTATTCATTTCATGACTATATTTACTACCAATTAATGGACTAAATTAATGACTAAAGTAATGATTAAATTAATGACTAAAATAATTACTAAATATATGACTAAATATATGACTAAATTAATGACTAAATATATGACTAAATATATGACTAAATATGACAAAATTAATAACTAAATATATAACTAAATTAATGATTAAATATATGACTAAAGTAATGACTAAAGTAATGACTAAATTAATGACTAAATATATGATTAAATTAATGACTAAAGTAATGACTACCATGACTAAATAAATGACCAATTAACAACAATCAATGACTAAATTAATGACTAAATATATGAATAAATAAATCACTAACGTGACTAAATAAATGACTAAAATAGTTTAGTCATAAATTTAGTGGTGTTATAAATGACTACAAATAAACCACTAATAGTCACGTGACTAAAGTTAGTAATTTATATGCAATTTTTAGTAGTTTATTTAGTCATATATTGTTGTTTGTGTACTAGTGGGGAGGGTATGCAAGCAAGGACCAAATTCTCCTCATCTTATGCAGGAGGGGAATTTTTAGTAAAAAAAAGAGCAGAATAAAACTGTCTAGCCTCATGAGACAAAGCCTGCAGAGAATAAATGCGGCACCCTTCCAAAACTAGAGAGGAAACAAAACTCCTATTATGAAAAGCCTACACATAATGATGGAAGAAATCAGTATTCTTGTCCCCTTCCTAAAGCCAATCAATTTGAGCCTTTTGTTTCTAGAAATCTCCTCTCAAAGCTCCCACTCCTCCACTATTCTTGCAACTTGGGATTCAGTTCTTCCTAAAGCATCTGAGAAACCATAATCTTGAATTTGATGATTAATCACATTAAGGCGCGCCTGAGCATTCCTCTTCATAGCCTTTAGGTTGTCAAAACATAACCTATTCCATCTCTTAAGGTGATATTTGACATATTGGAGTTTCTTAGCAAAGGAGTACATAGTTGTACCATAAGAAGGACCTCCATCACGCCACCATTGGGCCATTAGATCATGCAGGGAAGAATCCCCAAGCCACATAAGTGGAAATTAAAAGGAGGATTCTTGGGAACTGTAAAAAAGGTTGTTGAAAATTTAATTGGCCAATGATCAGAACCCCTCCAATCAAGAATCTCATAACCAGTAACCAAGCTACCCCCACCCAAAAATAAGAGACATGAAATTTATCCAGCCTTTCAAAAATCACTTGCTCTCCACTCTATCTATTATTCCAAGTGAAAACCCCATTAGAAGGCTTAGCATCAATTAAAGCTAGAGAATCCAGATTCTCCTAAAAAATATCAGAAGCAGGCCCAAGCCTAGGTAACCCACCTCTTTTCTTCTCCAAACTCAACACAGAATTGAAATCACTAGCTAAGACCCAAGGAAGATATGGAGCACAAGATCTAACATACCTTATATGATCCCAAAGTCATATTTTTCCACAAATATTAGTTGGAGCATAAACATTAGAAACCAAAAAAGTCTCACCTATTTTCAAAGTGGAGGCAACCATGGAGATAGTAGAATTGCTAGAAATCCACCAAAGGGGAGCAACCTTTCTTGGATTCCAAAAAGAGCCAAACCCCCAGAGCTCCCCTGAGAACCAATGCACTGACACTAACCAAAACACTAGATATGAGAAGCACACTGAAGCATGAAATCAACTAAAATTTTAGTCTCCTAAACACAAAAAATGTCTGGAGAATGGACTGCAACCAAATCATAAATAGCCTTTTGACAGGAGGTGCTATTCAACCCCCTTACATTCTAGGAGAGAATAATCATGGAAGAGATTGGGAAAAGTAAGCATCAATGGGCTTAACAGACCCAGATTCCACCAACAAATCTCCAGAAAGTTTAATTTTCTCAAGATCCTTCTTACGACCACTTTTAGAAGAGAACTCAGACGATCCCTTCATAAGGGTGCGTTGTTGCACCCCCAAGGTTGGAGAAGACCCCTTACTCTTTTTGGAAGCTAGCCCCTCCTTTTCCAAATCTTCTAAAACAATATCATCATCATCTTGCATAGGACCATTGGGAGACACCAAATGATCTCACACGCCCTGTGAGAAATGAAGATCATGACCGGACCCCCGTCCTTGCACATCACAACCCATACCAGCAACACCAGAAGGCACATCTGTCATGATTCCTTCCTCCAAGGCTAAAGTGTCCAACACCTCAAACCAATTAAAACCCTCTTCATTCTACCTGTCCCTTAAAGATCTCTTTTGACCACGACCCTTAGCCTCAGGCTTAATTGGCACAAAGCCATCCTTAGATGTCACGTCTCAAACTTTGATGCCACTCGCATTTACTTTATGTGAAATTGATTTATGGATTATTGTGTGTGGTAGAATAAATTTTATGCTATTTTGAAAGATGAAATAAATAAATGATTATTTTATTTTGAAAAAGATGAAATGCAATGAAAATTATTTTATTTCAAAATGATGCAATATAGAAAATGTTATTTTGGAATGATATATTATATTGCTTTGATTATATTTTCTTGGACACTAATCTATTAATGGGTGCCTGAGTTTTCTTGAGTTGCAGGTTGTCAAAGACCAGGGGTGTGGTTAAGGTAGAGGAGGCTAGCTACCTGGTAGGGTTAAGATGGAATGGTTTCTCTCGCACACACAAACACTTAGTAAACATATAGTTGCATTTAGAATTTCATTTAATCAATGATATTATAATATTTCTTACTTTATAGTTGTTTATTTAATTAATTGGTGGTAGAAATTAAATGCACATAGGAAATAAAAGAAATAGTTTTAATTTATTTTAATTATTGATTTTATTTGAAGAATAAATTATTATTAATTGTTTTGTGGATAATTGAGATGCATGGCTAGAAAATCATGTTTGCTATTTAAAATTAGTTTTATTGGATAGATTTGAAATAAATCATGGAAAAGAAAGAAAGATTTTTAGGAACAAAACAATGAGGAAGAAACCATTAAAAATTTAAAAAATAGAAGAAAAGAAGTTAAATTTAGAAAATAAAACGCAAAAACAAAGCAAAACAAAGATAGAAAAGAAAGAAAGAAAATAATAAAGGGGAATAATCTCCTATTCTCTCAACAACAAAAGTTTAATGGAGAACACAAGTTTCATTCTCTATTTTCAATCTGCAAAACAATAACTGAAATAGAAACAATAGAGTTGGAAAACTAGGCAAAGTAGAAGAACGGTGAAAAGATAGAAGAACAAGATGAAAATAAAAAAGGATAGTGTTTTACCAGGTTTTTATACAATTACCATTAGATTAAATCTTTGTTTGTGTGAATAATTGTTTGGAATAATCCTCGTTTTTGTAAGCATAAGTCTCATTATTCATATCAAATTATGCATTTTGAAATTAAACTAATTTATTTTCTGTATGAAAATAACTTCTTTCATGGCTATACTAGAACTACATATTTTTATTCCTTTCATAATATATATATATATACATAAATATATATGTATATATATAAATACATAAATATATATGTATATATATACATGAATATATATATATATATATATATATATAAACATTATGCATGTAAATAGCATGTAATAAATTAATATTTTATATATGTATTATGCTGAACGAAAATACCAATTCCATTATTGAATCGCTATTTTGCATTTGTAATCGGAGTAAGTCTTGTAAATATATTTTAAGAAATTAATTGTATTCACCACAACCTATAGTTATGGGAAGGTTTCACCGTGGAAAGGCAGCGACCTTTCCATAGGTGTCTCACCTCATGGGGGTCGTCGCTCTCTCTCTTCCCTTTCTCTCACTACCTTATATTGAAATATGAGCATTTCACAGTATAAATATGTATATGACTGCGATTTACATATCTGCAATTCCCTTACATGGAACTTAAATCTTCAGATAAACATATATATGGCTACATTTTTTCCCTCTAATTTATTCTATATATATATATATACATTTCTGTAGTTGGCAGTAAATATGTATAAATTATTGTTAGATCTCCATTTTGATCAGTATTTGCATCTGTTTGTAAAAAAATATTTTTGTATTTTTGTATATGTAAAATATATAAATATAAATATATAATACACACACACACACATATATATATGTAAGATTTTTTTGTCAATAATGTTGTGATTGAATTTGCTCAATATTCAAATTGGAAATTGTTTATACAAAATGACTTATTAGAATTTAGTATGCAAATGGAAAGATATGTAAACACATAGATTTGTTATTTTCACTTGGAATAAAAGTAAAAGGAATGGATTGAGTTATAGAATTAAATATAAAGAACCTATTTATCTTATGGATTATTTCATTTTGTTGGGTTTGTAATATAGATGGGCATGCAAACCAATATAACAAAATTCAGAGTAAAAAGTGTGTTTCTGAAAGAACTCATTAATTAGAGAATGTTTGAAACTTAAGCAAACTTATTAGATGTTTTACTTATTCTTTCTATGAAATTACTTCCAGGACAGGATGCCGAATGTGGGCTCCCAGAGATGGTAATTTACTTTTTCTAAATTACCATTATGTTTATTATGGCTTGGCCAAGCTACTGTACCAGTGAAATAGATGGTTTTAAAAGCCTAGATTTTATATTATGTATATCTCTGCCACATCCTATATGTGAGTATTATGTTATTCTAGTTTAGGAATTGCATATAGGCATTAGGTGCACATCAAGAGATTCCCTCCTGCTTATACCATTCTAGGTTGCTAGGTTCCTTGTGCAGGGTTGGTGCTTTCTTCATGTTAGGAAGAAACCTGGGGAAGTTCAATACTTCTTGGTTGGGCAGAAAAAGTGCCTTAACCTCACTCTTGGCCTCGACTTGCGGAAGACCATCAGAGTCATGGTAGTTGAGGACAAAGATTCTTATATTATATGAATATACTTCTTTGTATTATTCTTGTATGGCTGCTTAGCCAATCTATAGAATGTGTAAATAACTTCGTGGATGCAACTATTGTATTGATATAAAAAATTAGACTTGTAACATTGAAATGGATGTAATGTGACACCCCTTTGGTGTATGTAATTGAAACACAACACTCTTAGAGTATGATATTTGTACTTCTTTATTGGAGACTTGCTATTGTGCAATTATAGATAGTTTATTTAATATATGCTTTACTTTCCTTACTTGGAATAAGCATTTCTTTTTGGAATACTATTTTTAGTATGTGAGTTTTCTATATTTTACATTTGGTATCAGAGCATTCGGGTTCAACTCTTGGACCCTAGGGCTCATTGTGAGATTGTATATAGGATATGTTAGTAATAATATGTTATTTCTTATGTCATAATGGAGGGAACATCAAGAACATGAGGGTGAGTCAACAAAACCAAACATAATGAGAGGCCTCACCTAAAGAACCCAAGGAAAAGGGGGTGAAGGATGATAAAATAGAGGACTCAAAGACATTGACGGAAGTGCTTAAGCGTATTTTCCTCAAGAAGAAGAAAAAGAACAAGGAAGCCAAATTGAACAAGAGGGCCAAAAGTAAACCCTCGGCCCATCGGGATTTTCCTATTGGATGTGGTCGAGGTGCAACCATGCTGAATGAAGAAGAGATTAAGGAGTGTTCACAAATAAACCCAATCTCCAAATTTGTAAACCTCGAGTCTGAGGAGGACTTAGAGGAACCAATAGAGTTTCCCTTATCTGAGAATGATATGTAAACTTTTATGTTTTGGAAAAACAAGAACTTCTATATAGAATAAGGATGTAAGAATCCAAAAGTAAATAAAATGAGACCTTGTAAATATTTTGGGAAAAATTCAATGGTATTTGTGTTGGTTGATATATAATACTAGTATTTGTTTGGAATAATCTTCCGTTATGAATGCAGTTAGAGCTTTAGAAGATTTGTTGTCTGAGCCAAGATGGATAGGACATGGTGACAACCCATGAAGTGATGATGTAGGAATAGAGAAATATTGTGAGAAAAGAGATCTCTTTGAGGACATATAGGGTGAATGAGTTTATTACAAAAGGGATAAGTTACAAGATTGCTAGAGGCAAAATAAAAATATAAAAATATTATGACAAGTAGAAAAGAACAATCACCTACAACTAGTAATGGTTTAAACTTTAGATGATCCTTTAAGGAAGAAGAGAATCCAAAATGGATGTTTAAGGGAAAGGTCATTTGCAATGATAATGGTATTAGACTATGAGTAAGCTGATTTTTCAGGCAATGCCTTTTCTTTTCCTAATCAGGATGTGAGTGTGAATCCATGCAATCTTTGGGAATGCAAGTTAAGCTGCCTTAAGGGTCTTTGATATGGACCTAGGACAAAAGTTGCTCAGATAAGATATCATGATTAGTCCTATTGACAAGGTAGGAGTTATTGATATTGTGGAACTTTATGAGTCCTATATGCTAGATTTATATTAATGATATTTATAATTATGCACTTTGTGTGAGTAATGCATCGTACGAGTTATGCACTTTGCTTATATTGTGTGAGTAATGCACTTATGATTTTTTTATATTTGGTGTGGGTAATGCACTCAAGATTGTTTCCATATTGTGCTAGAGATTGTATACTTACCTTGTGCGAGTAACACACTTGAATAATTATTATTTTCACATCTTGTGTATGTGTTTAGTATGCTTAAGTAAATTATTGTCTTCATGCGAGTGATCCACCTTGAGACAGTACTCATACTTTGTATGAATGAGAACTTTATGTAATTATTGCGTGAGTATTGCATTAATGCATTATCCATATGAGTGGTGTATTCCTATAGGTGGGAATTGGTAATCACTCTTTGTTGTGAGAGTGAGGTGTTTAGATATCTTGGGTTGTGGATGTTCGCTAGTGTATGACTATGTGTGTCATTGCATGGTGATTGTGATTCCCCTTAATGGGATACAACTTTTTTTGTTTGGCATCTTCAGTGATGTAGGTTTGGTTAAGTAAAAAGGATCTCATATTTTGTGTGATTGGAGTCTTAGATGACTCATTGTTTGCCATGATTGAATGTGTTCTCTTACTTACCTTGGATTTTGGAATCCAGGTATAGTTTAGTATTGTACTCCCTTTCTTTTGACTAGAGTTAGTCACATAGTTCATGTGTTATGTAGCTTGAGAAATTTGATATTTTATTTTATTGAATTTGATTAATTTACTAATTGTTGTCAAGGCTGACATTGAATTTTTATTTGTGTTCATGAGTAAGTATAGCCATCAAATTTTTGATACTTATTTATCTTGTGACCTTTATGGTCATGTGGGAAATATTGTTGAAATTGTGTGCATTTTATGCCTTATTGTTGAAATTGACTTTTTATTTTCCTTGGTTTTGATTTAGTTTCTTAACGGTGGCTATGCTTGAATGTTTTAAACTACTAGTCAAGTTTCATGTTATGTTCTCTATCGTGTCCATGATGGGCCTTTGATGGATTGTATGAGGGAGTAGAATATGGAAAATGTACTAGTTCTTGGTATGAATGCTGCTAGAATTATGAAAGATTGAAATTACTCGGTTCGTTGTTAGATGCAAGTGATTGTTGTGTGAAAATTCAAGAAAGTTTTGAAACATTTGGTGTTGCTATGGATCAATTGATATGAGTATCTTGCCGATTAGTGTGGTCATCATGTCTAGATAGTGAAATGGAATTTGAGTATATGCTTAAATGTTGATTCCTAATTATAAATGTCCCTGAGATATGAGAGAAATTGTTTTGTATATGATGAAATAGTAGGTAATGGTAGAAAGAATGTTAGTTGAGAAAGCAAAGTAGTTGTGTAGTGGACTTCAGTTAAAGATGGATAAATAGAGAAATAAGGATAACAAATTATAAAGGATAAACATAAGAAAAGGAAATAAGAATTTATGGGAATATAAGTCAGATGTGAGTAGATATTTTAGAATGGATAAGGGAATAGGATGGAAATTCCTCATGACTGTTCGAAGGATAGGATGTAGAATGTTGTAGTAGCATGAAGTTGAAATGGAAGAATGAAAAGACTAAAATGGTCGAGATAATAATGCTAGAAGTTGAAGGTGAGAAGAAATCTTTGAGATAAGAAGATTTATGTGGAAATGGAAGGAAGAGATGAGATTGAAGGAGTTGATTGAAGTTAACATATAGAGTGTATTGCTAGTAATTGAAGAAAAGTGTAGCAGAACTACAAATGGATAAGGGAATTTATTGGATGGTAATTTAAGCTAGAACAAACCAATAGTTGGTAATGAAAGTAAAATTAGAAGGATAGAGAAGGATGAGTGTAGATTGGTTGAAGAAAGGATGGGAGGATACTTGGAAAAGATGAATAAAAGGGATTATGATAAGATGAAGGTATAGACTGTAATTCAAGTTCGAATTGAAGTAATGGAACATAAATAAGAGATAGTGCAATAGATGAAGAAATAGATGTAGATAATGTTACAAGTGTATATGCATGGAAATTTCAAAACCAGATTTATCAAAGGAAAAATGGATAGAGAGTGTCCTAGTCTCAAAGGAGTTGTAAGCATGATGGTTGGTTTTGACCTAGTTGGTGCACTGTTGGAGATTTGTTTACTATTATGAGACCTCAACCTAGTGTTGGTTAGGAGGACTGATATTTTGGAGAATATGTTTTGTTTTGTCAATTATTGTGATACTTGATTTATGCTTGTATGTGTCTATGATGGACTATGATTTATGCCTCGTCTAGTGGGCATCAAAAGTGGGATTAATTTCTTATGCTTGAATGTTGCACAATTCCATTCTTTTATGCTTTAGAAAATGAGCCATATGTCACTTGGATGTAATTGAATGGTAGTTGTACCGTGTGTTGTTATATGCATAAGTATAAGTAGATGTACCATGTATGTGGTGTACATGATTGGTATACTTTGTAGTTTCAAGATCCAG
>VDFB02015250.1:0-85412 GCA_007258455.2 Sequoia sempervirens | reverse complement strand
TTGTTGGTGTTGTTGATTGGGAAGGGGACCATATGACCCACCTTGTTGATTGGAAAGGGTACCCTTTGGCACACCTTGTTGTTGGTACTATTGATTAGGAAGGGGACCATGTGGCCCACCTTGTTGATTGGAAAGGGTACCCTGTGGCATACCTTGTTGTTGGTACTGTTGATTGGGAAGGGGACCATATGACCCACCTTGTTGATTTTGTATAATTTGGGAAGGGTCAATTTATGAAGTGTTTTGGGGCATGTATTATCTTGTTGGTGGGTTATTACCTTGTGACATGTATTGAGATGGACCTCCTTGATATTGTTGGGCCATCATCACTTGTTCAATTTGGGATGATTTCCTAAACAAAGGGTCATTTGTCGATTGATCTTTGCCTTGTGAGAATATTGGTGGCATGTTTGGAATTTCTAATGGTTTGGGTATTTCTCTCACAATAGAGTTATCTCCTAAGGGAATGAGATGAGGATCTTTAAGACATTCTACGTTGAAGTCTATAGGTAACTTAGCACCACTTTGTGCTAACTTGAAGAAGTAAGTGTTTGGATCCTTTCTTAGGAGTTTGTCCATCAATTTGAGCACCTTAGGATTGTTTGAATGTTGGAAGAATTCTTCATCATTTATTTCTTCCTCACTATCCACCTCCTCTATGACCATATCCTTGGGATTTTGGTTCACTCTATCCATCGCTTCTTGTTGTCTACGGATTATCTCTTCCTCACCAAGTGATTGGTTTGATGTTACATTGAATGTGGGTCTTTTTTGAGGTGTTTCAAGGTCACTTGGCCTATAGCCCCATGGGCCACTTTCATAGTTGTGGTGTTTGTTGGGGGTATGCTAGCATTGCTTTTGTTTTCTTCCATGTTTTTTCTATGTTGTGATCTCGTAATTGCCATAAACAAATGCCAAGCTTTTGTGAACGTTTGGTGACTTCTAACTATGGAATGAAAGAATGCTTTTTTTTTTGAGATTTTTTTTTGAAGGATGGTGTCTATTGCCATCCAGGAGGTGGTAATTTAGGCTCTAACATGATACAAACATAAGAAATCAATGATTTAAATGCTATGCTCCTATTGGATATGCAAGTCCGACTTGTTCCTTAAAGGGCGAGTATAAAAATCTCTTAGCAAGATGTCCTAGTTGGGTAAGTCAAGTCAAGATGTGCCTCTTGATAAACCTTGGGCTATGATGCCTATTTTTGAAAAGATGGAATGTGGATCTCCATTTAAGGACTTTGGTCTTGCAAGAGATTATGAAGACAAGCACATGTGTGGGGTTCAATTGTGCATTTATTTTTTTGGATTTTCTATTTTTGAAAAGAGGATACCTATTTCCATGCAGAAGGTGGTAACATGGTCCTTCCGGCCATAAGATTGAATTTTTCCTCTTGTTTTTCTAAGATGTTTGTTGTGTTTCTCCACTGGTTTGGTGTTTCCTTTGTCTCAAATATGAAGCTCCTCAAACTACTAATTGTGTTTATTTGTTCTCCTTGAATCAATTGAAAGTTTGGTTGTTGAATTGGAGCAATCAGATGCCAAATGGTCATAAGGTGAAATGATGAAAATGTTGGTGTTTTGATATGGTTGTTGTGTTTCTCAAGACCCTAAGGTTTGAGCGATGTTTTGGGATGACGCTATTCTTGGATCTCAAAATGCTGAAAGGATTGGATCAATCACTTCTTCTTCTGGAGGATATGTTGTGGGAAATTTACTTGAATTAGCCTTAAGGTCCAAGCAAATGTTGATATCTTAGAAGTGTGAGTGAAGGAATGATCCAAGTTGTTTGTTTTGATTTTGATTTCCAAAAGTAGGATGAGGTGCTAAATTTTTGCAAATTTATGATGGACTGATTATGACACATCTTGGGAGTCTAATTGTTTCGTTCTTAAAGGATTTGTAACCAGTTTTGAATTGGTTTTCTGATTTTCACCAAAAAGTAGAGCAAAAGTGATAGGTTTTGAAGCAAAAGCAGCTGAAAAAGTCAATTGCGGCTAGATTATGGTTAAGTGTGGCAAGATCAAGAAAGAAAATGTGGTAAGATTTTTCAAGTGCGATCTCTATGTCAAGTTTTTTGAATGGTGATTTGTACAAGAAAAAGCGAGCTTTTTTGTCAAAAGTGGCTATTTCTTAGTCAATCGCAACCAGTAAATTTTGGCAATTGCGGCAAAAAAGGTCAAGTGCGGCCAATTTTATAGCAAGTGCGCTCAAGTTTCAAAAGCAGTAGATTTTTACCAGTAATTGTTACAAGTCAAGAGAAAAAGTGAGCTATTTTTGGCAAGTTTGGCCAATTTTTGATCAAGTGTTGTAAAAACAACAACGAAAGCGGTATTCTGTGCAGATTTATTTTCCATTTTTTGAGTTTGGTAGCAACTTTGATAATTTGCAGATTTTTGAAGGTTTTGTTGGATCTGATTTGAGACTTAGCAAGTGATAACACAACATAGCAATCAAAACATATGTGACCCTCAATGTCTATAACTTTAAGCACACTTCTTCCTAGAAAAGCTCAATGTTCATGGAAGTTGAAATGCTAAAAGCTATAGTTTCCAAGGTTTACTTCATTCTTAACATGACTTGAAATGTGAGCCTAAACATTCAGAAACCTTCAAAGATATTTGTTTAAGATATCTTTTAGGGAGTGTAAACATAGGGCTCTTTTCAAAGTATTCAGACTAAATTCAAAGTGTTTGATGTTTGAGAACCATGTTAAATGCTTGTTTTGATGTGTTCATTTTAATTCAAGCACAATGTTTGATGTTTCAAAATAACCAAATAGATTTGGAAATTTCGTGAAGTCAATGTACACCCTAGGGATAGACACTTCCTTTTAGGTGGGCTTACCTCATGCCCTAAAGGGATGACTTTACATGTAATGAATGGAGAATTTTTTACGCTCAACCATAAGTCAGACTTGGTAAGTAACTTCTTGGAATCAAAGTTTCGATGCACCACTTCAAATAATGTTTTTGGCTAAAAAGGTGGCCTCTAATACATTGGTTCTTAGTCAAAAACTATGAACACGGACATCCAAGACTCACCTGCTGGCCACTTAAGGCTCTTTACAATTTGTAGTCGACCTAGAATGAAGCTACTTTCTTACAATTTCACAACCTTTGATATAGCCCACTAGTAAATGTGTTTCAAGACCTTGCTTACGAGTTCTCCAACGTGGGATGTGTCTCATAGAAAGCCCCCTCTTTAAGGTGAAATTAGAATACAACAAGTGCAAAACTCAAAAAAAAAATTTAGTCACCCAAGATTGCCAAAAAGACGCGAGGGGAGAGGATGGACACTTCAGTTCCATGCATAGAAGACACAATATACACTTCATTACAATGTTATTTTTAAGCCCCTCGAGCAATGCTATCCAAAATGAAAGTAAAAGTGTGTACATGATGGCAATTTTTGTTCTTTTTATGAGCACCAAAGAGAAATATTCTGGATATCAGACAAAGAGATAGGAATATGCAAGACAAGAATTTGATTTTTTCATTTTTAAGCACCAACCAAGGTTTTCTAAAGCCTTGTCTTAATGGTCAAAAAAACAAAATTATGCGTTCGTCAAAAAAACAAAAGTGTTCGGTCATTCATTTTAATAAACACCAAAATTGAAGTGTGCTCCTAAACTAACAAAATCTTTTGAAAACGTTCATCCTTAGAGCACCAATTGAAATTTTGTAAGCTAGAAAGCATTGAAAATTTTGTTTTAGAGCACCAAATTGAAATGTTCATTTGTGGGGTTCTTTTTATTGCACCAAATCGAATTTTTCTAACTATGAAAGATTTGAAAAAGTTCATTTTTAAAGCACCAAATTGAAATGTTTGTTTGTGGGGTCCTTTTTATTGCACCAAATCAAAGTTTTCTAATTATGAAAGCTTTGAAAAAGTTCATTTTTAGAGCACCAAATTGAAATGTTCGTTTGTGGGGTTCCTTTTATTGCACCAAATCAAAGTTTTCTAACTATGAAAGCTTTGAAAAAGTTTGTTTTTAGAGCACAAAATTGAAATGTTCATTTGTGGGGTTCTTTTTATTGCACCAAATTGAAGTTTTCTAACTATGAAAGCTTTGAAAAAGTTCATTTTTAGAGCACCAAATTGAATTGTTCATTTGTGGGGTTCTTTTTATTGCACCAAATTGAAGTTTTCTAACTATGAAAGCTTTGAAAAAGTAAAAGATTTGACCGTTCATCTTCTCTACAATAAATGTGTTAGTTGCTTGATTTATATAATGTGTTCCATATCCTGCAAGAGTTGCACAAACGACGTTATCACCATTAAAAAATCCAAACCAAGCAAACATTAATGTTAGAAATCAAAAATTGACTTGTAGATTTTTAAATGAAAACTGATAGAGCAAAAGCAAAAATCTCAAACAAATGCAGCCCTGTCAGAAGCAAGTGCGAGCAAAAAGCTCAAGTGTGGCCTTTTAGTTTTAAGCAAAAGCGGCTGAAAAACTCAAGTGTGTCTTTTTTAATTTTTGCAAAAGCACAAAAAATGTCAAAAGTGGCCAAAAAAGGGCCAGGTGCAACAAAAACATGAAATTGACAGCAAAAAATTCATGTAGCCTGTGTGTAACAATTATTCTAGTGCATTTCCAGAACCTGCAACTTCAAAATTTGCTCATAAAATGGTTAGTGCTAAGGATTGTGGTCCCACTAGGCATGCCAAAATGTGTAAGGGGGAAATCGATGGTATCAAGTGAGATAATTGAATTGAATTGAAACTAATCTAACTCAAAACAAAAATAAAGATTCATGCCCATTACTCACAAAATGAAACTACACAATAAATGAATTCAAGAACGTAATTGAAAGAAAACAATAACAATGAACTCAAAAACAAAGTAGCTTTACCATCCCATGTTGGAGTGTGTTCGCGAAGATGTTGGGTTGTTCGTATCAATGCAAAGCCTCCATTTTGTGTGCAAAAGCTTGAAGAACGTGCATGTGTTGATCGAAGATATGGTGTAAAGCTTTGTCAAAATATTGAGTAAAATTTTGACATTACTTCATTGTGAAAATGGTATTGATTCTTTGATAATTTTTGAGAAGAAAGATGGTTGTTATATAGAATTTGTGTTTCAAAATGAATGCTTGAGATCACGTAGTAGGATGTATTGATCAACGATTGAAAACCGTTGAGAGGATTTAGATGGGAATAATCAGTGCAAATTGATTACATAATTGGTGTGATTGAAGAAATCAATTTGAGTGTTCAGTGGGATTGAGGAAATAGATTGAATAATCTGTGGAATTGAGGAATAGATTGATTTTTCAGGAAATAGATGGATCAGTCAGGCAACTAAATTGAGCAATCAGTGGTTCATAATTTTCTCAATCATGAAACTGGGTGAGGATAATTAATTAATTGATTTAATGAATTAATTTTTTTAAGTTGAACGTGCAAATCAAGTTTGACTTTTGCAAACAAAGTGGTATTTGTTTGATTTGATTTTTGATGATGTTTTGAATAATTATTATAATTATTCAAATTTAGAGGAAAGTGATTAATTAAACTAATATATTTTAATAATTTAATTACATTAGGGGAATAGGGTGAATTACCGACATAATTAAATAATTGACATTATTTAATTAATAAGGAGGAATAAAGTTAGATTAGGACTTATTAAATAAATGAAATTTATTTATTTTTTCAAAAATAATGAAAAAGTGAATTAACTTTAAATAATGTAGTATTATTCAATTAATAGAGGAAATTAGGATTTTTGATGCAATTGAAGTGAAATTTAGTGATATTTGATGATAATGATGTCGATGATGAGAAAATATCATTCAAGATGTGTGATATGTGTTAGGTCATATTTACTATGTCTACAAATATCTTTGAGAATTATAGAATTGCATAATAGGCCAAGAGTCATTATTATTACCTACTGATTGAAAATCAGGTATCCTGGATAGAGGACTTTATTCTCTCGTTATTAATCAAAGGCCTTAGTGCTAGGATATTTTAAGGTGTAGAAGCATAGATAACTAGATCAAGTAGAAAATATTCTCCAATGTGGCTATAAACTTATCATACATTTATATATGAGAATATATGTGTCAAGAATATCTATATACAAACAAACCTAGGTACTCTACATAATTATGCAAAGGATAACTTGGAAGAAACTTGTGAGGAATCTAGAGATTAGTCAAATGGTTCTCAATTGAGTTATTAGAAGTTTAACAACTTAATATACTGAATTATTATTGGACATTACTATGAATATAAAGTTTTATATTGAATCAAATTAAATGATATTTAATATCATGATTAACTAGATTGGTTATGGTGTTCTAGAAGAACGAAACCATACTTGTTATATCCATGAAGAGTATGACCCATTGCCTATTTATGTTCCCTTCAAGATTAACCGTATTAGGTATGGAGTTCTTTAGGAACATAGCCAAATCATAAACGTTAGACAACTGAAAATTTAATACGAAAAAGTAATCTTCAATTTAATTTGAATAATAGATTATTATAGATATTGACATATTATCGGTACTTTAGATTGAGACCAGGTGTGTCTAGTCAATGGCATTGTGTCATCGGTATTAACTAATTGTGAATAGAATAGGAGAGTAGTTACTCCCATGGTTAAAAACTAAGGACTTGAGTAAAAGGAAGTTTCCAAGCTCCAGGATGTT
The DNA here is from genome assembly GCA_007258455.2 of Sequoia sempervirens. NCBI lineage: Eukaryota > Viridiplantae > Streptophyta > Pinopsida > Cupressales > Cupressaceae > Sequoia > Sequoia sempervirens. Next base: position 78,745 of record VDFB02015250.1, on the reverse strand, counting down.
ACATGAACGTAATTGGAAAGATCTAATCAGAAAAGTATAACTAGTCAAGTTGTTTATCAACTTAGTAAGAAATGACTCAAATAAGAGGTAGTTTCCTAGAACCAGAATATTGTGAGAATGTAACATGGGTATTCAAGTTATATGTGTTAAACCTATTTAGTCAAATAATCGACACTAGTGAAGTCATCACTATTGAAAGAGAAACTATTTTGAGTTAGTTAACCTTTGGGTCAAACCAAAAGTAGAGTTAACCATAGGTCAGTAAGATTTCCAAGTTGAGTTAGAGGTAGGTGAACTTACAACACCACTTCCTTAGAAAGTGGATGATTATATATCAAAAATTTGGCCAAAATAAGTGTAAAAGTCATTGCTTGCACTTGTCAGTTCACTGTGCTCTAGGTTTTCATAACTTGTCAGTAGCGTCATGCATAGTTGGAAGGTATCCATAGTTGTATGACCATACTTGTTATGTAGGATACAATACTAGATATTTAGATGGCAATACTAGAGGTTCCTATACTATTCTCTTTGTCGAAGGATAGGGCCACTTCCAATAGGAAGGTGTGTGGGGGACCGCCATTTTTTGATTGGAGGTAAAGCACTTAGGTGATGCTCTCCCTCTTACAGAAGACATGCCAAGGCTTGTGAAATAGAAGAAGTAATCTAGATAAGGATACCTTGACCTTGATCTCTTGTAAATTATGAAATAGTGTATATGATCATGAATTCTATTTATAAACTATATTTAAAAACACGAGTTTCATTTCCTTGAAGTTTATTTTTGATATTTAAATTATAAAAATGTTATATGAAGATCTGTATGAAGTATGCAAATTATGTTATTGAAAAACAATTTTTTTATTTTCATGTTTTTGGAAACATTGAATTATTCATTTCATAAGTTAAATCTTAGGTGAAAATTGTAGAGTAAACATTGGGTATGTTACACATGATATCAGAGCTACCAGGTTCAACACTTGGATCTATGAGCTCATTATGTAAGATTATATTCCATTAACAATAGCTAATGTTTGAAAATGTTCTTATCCTAGAATGGCAAGGAAAAGAAGAACAAGGAAAATAGTAAGGAAGTAAATTTTCCAAAACTTGTCTAACTTTAGGACTAAGAGTCATCCCTGGAGGTTAAAATCCTTAACCATATTAGCTACACAAGAGGTGCTTGGCCAGTTGACTCTGAGAAACTTGATGATGCACTTAAGTGTATCAGGCTAGAGAAGAAGTAGCGAGATATAGCAACTGTGAGGACTATTGATCATATCTAGGTGGTCAAACCAATCAAACCAATGACTCACAGGGAGATGCCCTTGGGTTGTGGTAGGAATGCACTTGTGATTAATAAGAAGGTCATGGATGAGCACTTGTGAGTACATCCACCCTTCAAAATTGTTTAGTTTACTCTGAGGGTGGGGAAGAACCCAAGGAGACCTCTTTTTCTAATAGCGACCTGTAGTCGCAAAGAGTCAAAGTTTATGTATTAAATAAGGATACTATGTAATCCAGGAATAAAATAATAAAATTTCCATTTGATTAAGTTGGACGAATGAATATGATTAATTTCTATTGATACAAATGCTAAATTAGAGGAACTAATTGTAAGCATAAATTGAGAAACTTTAAGAACTAATAGTGAGTCCCACTTGTGGGACATCACATTTTTGAATTTGGGTGGAGGTGAAAAGTTAAAAACACCTTTGTTCAAAGGTACATCAAAAAGTACCTTTATTTAAAGGTGGACCTTTGTTCAAAGTTTTTTTTACATAAAAAACTTTCGAATGAAGGTAATTTCAAAAAATGGAAAAAAAGACCTTTGTTTAGAGGCTCCTTTTTATTCTTTTTATGGAAACTACCATAAAAGGAATAAAAAGGGACCTTCAAACAAATGTCTCTTTTTTTCACTTTTGGAAATTACCTTCATTCGAAGGTTTTCATTTATTTTGGTGGAAATGACATACCTTTTAATGAAGGTCCTTGAAGACATTTGAACGAAGGCCCTGGAAGTGACATTTCCACCTTAGGCTTTAGATTTTCCTTTTTTTTTTTAAATTTCTAACCTTAGGTTGGACCAACAAATGGAGTGAATATGAAAATATAATTTGTTGGATCATAGCATTGAAAGTAAGCTTTCTAACAAGTATAATATTGAATATATTTAATTTGATTATTTATATTTATTTTCTATTTTCTAGTAAGGATAGGTTTTTCAACAATTATGAAAGTCTTTGTTCCACACACATGGAAAAATAGTAAAATAGTTTTTAAAAAAAAAAAATAACCATGTTCTAGATATTGATGTTCTTATTTCAACAAAAAAAAGTTAATTTGGATGAATACATTTTTTTTTATGTGATACTAAAGTACCCTATGTCTAAATTATAGTTAATCTCACTTCAAAAATTTATATAAAATAAATTATGCAGCAAAAAATTATGGAAAAATATTTGTGCCCTAGATATTAGTGTTATGAGTCTATCTTTAAAAATTTATAATTTTATCCTTCCTACAAATAAAGTTGTACCTAATGTCATTTAAAAAAATACTGTTAACTATAAAAATAAGTTATTAAAAGTAATGTAAAAAACCATAAATTATTTATTATTTTTAAAAAATACATTTATAATTTATGGGTAAAATCTCAAAAATCACTAGTTCACGCCATCTTCAAATTCTTAACGATTTAGTTGCAATAAGTTTCAAAAAGTGAAAATTTGGTGAAAAATGCTAATTTCAATGTCCTACATTGACCAAAAAGAGGGACACACTATTGTGGGATCACCCTAATGTAGATATCATACCCTTTGATGATGATACTTTAGAGGATCTTGAGTATATCATAGATCTTTCATGTTTTGATGGTTCAATGATTTGTCTCCTTGATCCCAATCTTCCTATTGAGATCACATCTCATATTTTGGTGTTGTTGATGAGATTAGTATTGCTACATCCATAATCCATATTTATTCAAAGTAGCAAGTTATTCACCCTCTTCTAGACATTACTTGGGATTCATATCTATCAAATATATAATCTTTGTTTGTGGAGTCTCATATTGCATATTTGGAGGATTCATTTGAGGATATTCATCTCCTCTTCCATGATATCCCATCATCATCGTGTTTGGAGCTTTTTCTACACTATTCTTTGCAAGATTATGGATTGACATCACTTTAACCTAATATATGGATATTTGAGTAGTTTTTAGAAACACACATTTAGATTTATATTTCCTATTCATCCAACTTATTGGAATGGCTTCTCCAATCACTAGTGGATCTATTTCTTCTTAAGGGGAGAAATATTGTTTATGGGTAGTGGATTGTGTTATGTCTTCAAGCTTTCACCTTTGGTACATGATCTACTTCTTTATGGGGGAGTTCATATTATCACCATATCTCTCCTTTTGGGGGGACCATTTATTATAATTATGTGATAGAAGAAGTCCTTGGGGGGTCATATCGAGTCCTCTTTTCCGTCTTTTAGTAATATGCATTTATTTCATTTTCTCTTTTGGAGAGAATTTTTTTCCCATGCATTTTTTATCCTTTTCTCTAGTTATGAGAGATTCATTTATTTTTACAAGGGCACATCATAAAGCCTTGTAGTCGAGACCCATCCATGAATTCATCTTTAGATTTTTAGCTTCTCCCCAAGTCATACATAAGGGGGTGTTAGAATAAAATAGGAAAATCACCTAATTAATTAATTAATTAATTAGGCCTCCTTTTTACTTTATCATACTTAATATAAACTTAGGCATGTGATTTTTTATCTCATAGCATAGGATAAGGACACGCCATGATCTAACTTTATCCTTTTCTAGTTTTTCATCTAGGGTTGATTTTTTTTCCTTTTATAAGGATTACTAATTGTATATTGTAATAATTCATATGATTTTTTGGATAAATATAATTCTCAAGGTTGTATAGAAAATTGGTTGCTTTTTCTCTCTTTGTGATCTATGTGTTTTAGTTGTAGGTGATTTTTGGGAGTTACGAGGTTCAAAAATCCACTCCAACACCTTGATCCCAATCCATCCTTATTTATTCATATCTTCACACATTAATCATTATTAACCCTTTTATTACACATATCTTTACACTATTATCCATACATTCATTCCCCACCTTGAGATCCACGGATTCCTTTTTTGAGTCAATTCAATGATGTGCAAGTCAACTCTCATGTCATACAAGATTGACCCCAAATTAAAAAATTTAAAGTTCAAATTGGTAACTCACACTCTTTTCTAATAGTCATTAGGACCCAACTTGGTAAATATTTGTGTGATTGTTTGTTATATCTTGTTATTTAAAGACATTCATTTGTGCATTTAAATATCATCTACAAATAAAAAATAAAAAATAAAGATCATTCATCCTAGGAACATTTGGATTTGGAGCCTAAATGTTCACACATTTACATTGGAGTGAGAACACATCTGCATCCAGGGAAACCACATATTTTAGAGTGTTATCTTTGATATTCTCTAAGGATGGTAAAGTCTATTTATCAAGAGGGTTAACTAAGGAGTACTTGAATCTTGAAATACAACTTCTCTAAGGAATTTTAAATACCATCAATCCTTGCATATCCCCAAATATCATTGATCAAAGAAATTCTATAGAACTATAGAACCATCTTTCAACACAATACATTACAAATAAAGAATATGTGGAAGGTTATATCTATGGTACTTGGGGTAAAAAATGTAATGTGTGAGATCAATATACTCAAATCTGTTAATAATCTAGTTTAAATATAAAATTTAAATAATTAACCATTTAACTATAATTATAGAAGAAAACACAAATAAAACTTTAAATGAAATTATCTTAACATAAAATAAAATTTTAAGTAAATAAAATAACATCAAATTGATATCTCTCCATATTTTTTTAAATAGATGTTTTTAAGATATCTATCTAGTTTAATAAATAAATCCTTTTAATTTTTTATATTATTTTCAAAGAAAAAAAATTATATTAAAATAATAAAAAATGTTTATAAATAGTATTTTAAATTTAATTTAATGTTTAATAGATTTAACTAAGGTAACCTTAAAAAATATAAAATATATTTCCTTTCCATTTACATTATATAATTATTAAAAAATCTATATATATTAATAAAATTATATAAATTTTAAAAGCTTTAATAGTAGAGAGCGATGAGCGAAAAAAATTAGGGGACTTGGGCGGACGCAACTAGGGAGATATTGAGATGGATACAAGGCCAAATGGAGAAGCTGTAGAGGAATCGTGAGTTGGCGAAAGGGAGTATATCCCGCAATGGGTTTTTGAAGGCGGAATATGGGTGGAAAAAAGAGCTCATCGTGACAGGTGGAGTTGAGGTTGAGGATCGATCTAGGGGAAAAAGAATCGAGCGATTAAACCAACACTCCCATGGATGCACCCACATGATCAGTCATGGAGTTATGGAGTAATGGATGGATAATCCACAAAGCATTGAATGCTTGTAAAAGGTCTCGTCCCAAGGTGGGGGCTGTAAACACATTTCCGGCAAATCCGTGGTATGATGATGAGTGTAAGGCAGCCAAGAGATCGCTAAAGGAGAGTGGTATGGACAAAGAATACAAGAAAAAATATATAAAATTAGTGCAATCCAAAAAAACTGAGTATGTTAAGGAAAGAAGGAAGGAGCTAATATCGCTTGGGAAGCAGAATCCTAAAGGCTTTTGGAGGGAACTGCAGCAAAAGAAAAAGAAGTTGGAAAACAATATCACGGATACCCAATGGTTAGAGTATGCTAGGCTCCTTTATGAGCGGGTCCACGAGAAAGGCTATCCTCCGGTTGTTAACACATCAATGGAGCTATTCACCGTGGATGATATTAAACAAGGAATAAAGAAGTTAGCAAGTGGGAAAGCGCAGGATATAGATGGGATACAGGCTGAATTTTTAAAGTGGGGGAGTGAAACACTTGCTCCCTACATAACAAGAATTTTCAACAATGTCAATCAGGAAGGCTTCCCTTTGGTGTGGACTACCAGTGTGGTCATTCCTTTGTTTAAAAGTGGAGATATCAATAACCCATCTAACTACCGCACAATTATGGTTAATCCTATCTTTGGCAAGCTCTTTGGGAGCATGGTTGAGCGTAGGATCAGCAACTGGGCAGAAAATGAGGGCAAAAGGGCAAAGGGGCAGGCAGGCTTTAGATCTAGGCACTCTACCATTGATCACTGCATCACCCTTAGGCACTTGATTGAGAAGATTTGGGACTGCCAAGGTGAGGAAGCTTATTGCTGTTTTGTTGACTTCAAGAAAGCTTTTGACACGGTGCCTAGGGATAAACTTTGGAATAGGATGGAAGAATTAGGCATTCCTAATGTGTACAGAGCTGCTGTTCATAGGTTATATGAGAAGGTTAATGCTAAAATCAGAACAAGTGGGGGTATGTCAGAGTGTTTTGGCAGCGACATTGGAGTTAAGCAGGGCTGCCCTTTATCTCCCACGCTTTTTGGGCTTTACATTGATAAGTTGGAAGCTTGGTTGAGCAAGGATGGGGGGGACGGTATTCAATTGGCAGGTTATGTAGTGAAATTACTTCTATATGCTGACGATCTTATTTTGATTTCAAAAACAGCTCATGGGTTAAGAGAACATTTGAAAGCTCTAGAACACTTCTGTCAGGAAGTGGGGATGCAAGTGAACACCACCAAAACCAAAATCATGATTTTCTCTTTGAATAGAAAAGTAAAACAGCATATCTTTCTTTTTGAAGGTAGTCCGCTTGATATAGTGAAAGAATACAAGTATCTTGGGGTTGATTTTCACCATAAGCTCAGCTGGGAGACTTGTAGATCGAAAAGGATACAGGGAGGTTGGAAAGCCTCTTTCTTGCTGCAAAACAGATGTAGGAAAGCTGAACTTTGGGATTGGAAAACCATGAAAACTCTTTTTGGTTTACTTGTCACGCCAGTTGTACTTTATGGGTGTGAAGTGTGGGGAAGCAATATGTCAAAGTGCAGCTGGAAACAAATAGAAAGGATCCAAAAACACCTAATAACAAGCAATCTCAAAGTTAAGGCCACGGTCCCATATGAAATTCTTTTAGCTGAAGCGGGGGCTTTTCCCTTGGAGGCATCGGCGATAATTCGGTTGATAAGTTATCTAAAGAAGATTGAAAATATGGACAACCATCGGTGGCCCAAAGCGGTTATGGAGGAGGCGCTAAACCGTAGAAAGAAAACCTGGATGAAGCAGAACAACAAGTGGCTGAACAAGTGGGACATCAAATTACAGGAGTGTCCTAGCACCAATAGTGAAATAAAAAATTACGTGAAGGAAAAATTTAGGACTGCCATGTGGTCAAATCAGATTGGGCGAAAAAAAGCATACTACGTCAAAGAGTTTAACCCGACAAAGGATCATGGCGAAAAAACGTATTTAGGGGCTGCTATTAAAGGGAAAGCGAGGGTGTTAATTGCACAACTGAGGACGGGATCGCATCATCTTAGATGTGAGACTGGTAGATGGAAGTCTCCTAAGGAAACATGGGAAGAAAGAACTTGCATATTCTGCGATAAGGGGGTGGTTGGGACAGAGCGACACTTCTTCATGGAATGCATAGCTTATGAAGACATTCGTAAACAGTATGCAAATAGTTTGTGTATGGACGATATGCAACAGTTATTCGAGGAGGATAAGATCAATCAGACGGCTAGTCTTCTTGTCAAAATCAATAGTAGGAGATCTGATTTAGAAAAGAGCATGAAAGAAAATTAAGTTTGTTTCTTGGTCCCATAGACTGTTTAGTCTCGTGGACGTCATTAAAATATTTCATTCATTCATTCATTCAAAAGGATTGAAGGAATTTTGTCCAACACTCAAGCACCAATAGGCAGGGTGGAGCTATTCAGAAGCAAAAGGAGGATGACAAGCATGGGTGGTTCTAGGAAAATAAGTATCCGAGGGTTGAAACATCTGACAATTGGTATAATAAACCAACAGGAAGCAAGGAGAGGACAAACAAACCATGGAAAGGAAAGGAGAAGATGATAGCAGAGGAAGGGCCATCGCACCAATATGCAGATTTAATTGGTAAGTACCATGCTCTAATCCATTCCAAACAATCTGTTAATTTGGATAAATATCGAATTAGAAAAGTAGTAGAAAAACTAAAGGAAAAAGGAATATTTCTCAAATGGGGGGTGAGTGGTGTGATATAGCAGACATAGGAAGGTGGTGCGAGGGAAAATGGGGAATTAGGGCTCAGGTTAGGGCTTTACCGAACGAATATTCTTTAGTAGAATTCCCCTCAAGGGAGGAGAAATGGAAAGCCATGCTCAACAACCCACACTACCTAAACAATTCTGGGGTACATATGATCGATTGGTACCCAAACTTCGATCCTTGGAAACATACAATTTAGGGGGGGCGATGTGGGTTTTCCTGTACAATCTACCCTCAAAGGTATGGGAAGACGAAACTTTGCTTGAAATTGGGGAAAGCTTAGGTAAACTCATATTGGTAGAAAAGGAGAATGAGGATAGATGCTTGGGCACATACATCAGAATCTTTCTAGAGATAATCCCGAGATAGGCTATCCCACAGGAAATTGAAATATGTGTGGAAGGTAGGATCTAGAAACAAAAGGTGTAAAGGGAAGACCAAATCAAATTATGCCCCATTTGCAAATCAAAGGATCATGGAAATATGAATTGCAATGTGAAAGCGAGGGTGAACAAAGCAAATAGGTATGAATGGGACCAGGGTAGCATTGGATTGCCAAGTGATCATACAATGGGGGAAGCCAAGAATGTCATTGAGGAATGTAGGGATCCAACAAACAATTTAGTGGGAAGGGAGTACCAAGTAGACAAGTTAGGGCCCTCTACTAAAGAGATGAGGTGCATAGTGGTCGAGCTAACAGTGAAAGAATTGAATGGGGCAGGGACAAGTGAGGAAAAAGAAGAGAAGATCCCCCCTAACCAAGAAGCAGAAATAACATTGGAAGAAATAAGAAGTGGAGAGGTGGCCATTGATGAAAAATAAATTGAGGCAGAAGGACGGAGTCTGGGGGAAGAGAATTAGGAAGGAAAGGAAAAAGAAGTATGGGTAGGCGTAGAGAACCTAGAACAAGAGAAACCCCAAGTGGAGGGGCAGGAGAGTGAGTTGGAGGCAGATTCAGAAGAAGAAGAAATGGGGGAGGAAGAGGAAGGGGAATTGATGGAGGAAAGGATGTTGGAGCATACACAATAAAAAATAAAAGAACCTAACATCAAGAGAAGTGGGATGAGGGGACCAAATTCGAACAAGGAAAAGTTGGAAATGGTAGAAAATGTAGTGGGGCAAATGAAACTCAGATCAGGGAAGGATGTGATCCTTCCCTAGGGACAATGAAGATCATAACATGGAATGTTAGTGGCATTAATGCCCCTAACAAATGGCACTTGGTCAAGCGTCAAATTGACTAATCCAAAGCATATATAATCCTATTACAAGAAACCTATTAGGAGTGTGATAAGAGATTGAGATGTTGGAAACAATGGAAAGGAATATTTGTTGATGTTGTGTGTGCATTAGGTGGATTTGGTGTAATTTGGAATCCACTTGTTGTCATAGGTGAAGCAGTAGTAGAGAATGGAAATTGGATAATGCTAAGTTGTAGATCACTACAGAGAAATGAGAATTTTTACATCATAAATGTATATGGACCAATATCTATTGTAGAAAAGAGGAATCTATGGCAGCAAATCACTGATGGATTAACCAATCTAGGAGGGGGAAAATGAATTATAGTTGGAGACTTCAATGCAAAAATGAACAATGAAGAGAAAAGGGGAGGTTTAGGTTGAATCACGAATGTTCAACAGGACTTTCAAGAGTTTATAGATAATAATTAGTTGTTGGATCTGCAAGGCAAAAATGGAATCTTCACCTAGTCGAATAGAAGGAAAGGTTTCACCAGCATATTAGAGAGGCTAGACATGTTTCTAATTTTTAGGGATTAGGGGGGAAAAAATAAGTTGAGGGAGGTGGTGATACTCCCCTATACGAAGTCAAATCATTACCCTATACAACTATCCATTCAACCAGATGAACCACCAATAGGGAATCCATTCAAATTTGAGAATACGTGGCTTAGAGAGGAAAAGTTGCATAACTTAATTGCTATGTGGTGGGATGAAATCAAAATTGGGAATCACTCCTACCTATTCAAGATCAACAAAAAATTGAACTTTGTTAAGAACAGATTGAATGAGTGGAACAAAACACATTTCGAGAATATATTTCAAGAAAAAGAAAGGATAGAGCAAGAATTGGCAACCCTAAATGAGCACATCTTAGAAAAGGGGATGGGGAATGAAGAATTTGAAGTGGAAAAGTCACCAAAAGAGGAGCTGGTTGAGGTCTTGAAGAGGGAAGAATGCTACTAGAGATAAAAATCCAGAGAATCATGGTTACAAGAAGGAGACAGGAACACCAAATTCTTGCACAGAACAATTGTGGCAAATAGGAGTAGAAAAAAATAACAAAAATAAGAAAAGAAGATGAGAGTGCGACACAATCCTTGGAAGAAGTAAATAATGAAGTCAATTTTTTTGAAGCCATTCTAAACAAATAGGTCCCAGAACATAGAGTGGAGAGGGAAAGGTTACTCAACTCCATCCCCAACATAATTAGTGAGGAGCAGAACAAAATTTTATACCAAAAGGTTAGCATGGAAGAAGTGAAGATGGAAACCTTTTAGCTTAGCCTAGACAAGGCTTTGGGCTCAGATGGATTCCTGACAGGTTTCTTTCAAAAGTTTTGGGACATAGTGGGCAAGGACTCACACCTGGTAGTTGAAGAATCAAGGAGAAGGATGACAATGTTAGGGTCAATCAATCACACCTTTTTGGCTCTAATACCCAAGAAAAAGGACCCTCAAACCATGGGGGACTTTAGACCAATAGCGCTATGCAAAAAAATGTATAAAGTTGTAACGAAGATAATAGCCAATCGACTAAAAGGGGTGCTAAATACAGTCATTTCAAAAGAACAAAGTGGGTTTGCACTTGGGAGATCAATAGTGGAGGGCATCATCATTGCACACGAGGCCTTGCATTTGACCAGAAAGGCATGAGAGGCTTGCATGGTCCTAAAACTAGATATACTTAAGGCCTATGACTTGGTGGATAGATAGTTTTTGATAGAAGTTTTAAGAAAATTTGGATTCAAAGAGGATTGGATCAGCTGGGTCAACAACTGCATTTCAACGACCAAATTCTCAGTCATGGTAAATGGGGCAGCCCATGGCTAATTTTCCTCCTCTAGAGGAATAAGATAAGGATATTCACTCTCCCCTTTCCTTTTTATCATCATGGTGGAGGCTCTGGGAAGATGCATCAACTCTCTAAAACAAGAGGGAAAGTGGTAGGGGGTATCAGTGGCAAATGGCTTGGGCACAACAACACATCAACAGTTTGCTGATGACACAATCCTTTTTGGGGTGGCTAGCAGAAAGGAAGCCAAAACCATCAAGAAATACTTGGATGAGTATTGCTTGGAATCCAGACAAAGCATTAATTGAAGAAAATCAAAGGTCTTCTTCCTTAATACGCATCCAAGCCTCCAACGAGATTTGGTAAGGATATTGGGGTTGAGGGTGGAAAACTTCCCTAGCCATTTCTTGGGAGTGCCTCTATTCATTGGGAACAATAAAAAAGCTATTGGGAAAGCCTAGTAAATAGCTACAAGAACATATTGGGAACTTGGAAAGGGAAATGGCTATCCTTAGCGGGTAGGATTTAAATGGTAAAAATAGTTCTCTTGGCCATCCCAATATACTCAATGGCTTGTTTGAAAATCCATAAAGTGATAGAAGAATTCCTCAATCAGATATTCAAGAGGTTTTTTTGGAGTGAGATTGGGGAACAACAAAAATTCCCATTAGTAGCATGGGAAAATGTATGCTCTCCTAAAGAGGTTGGGGGTGCATGCATCACACAACTAACATTGATGAATTTGGCCATGGGAGAAAAACTTGTATGGGGTATGTATGCAAAAGGTGAACAGAGGTGGGTTAAGGTGCTCATAAGGAAATACTTGGACTCGAACAATCCAATACACATTCTAACTATTGAGGACTCTCTGAAAGGATCAACAATATGGAACTACATCTTGGAGTGTAGAGACATCATTTCTAAACATGTAACTTGGGAGGTAAAGAATGGTCAGAGTGCATCTTTTTTTGGGGACTCTTGGGGTGGAAAAAAGCCAATTGTAGACTTTCCCAATCTGGAAGAGATCAAAGCAGAAACAATTAGAAACTGGGGTATGAAGGTTTGCAACTATGGGAAAGTAACATGGCAAAATGGGGTTTGACAATGGGAATGACACTCCTTCCAAGAGATCAATGCTCCTCAGGCACAAAAATTAGCTCTAGCAGAAATTCTAAAGAACAAAACCGTTGCCCCAATAGACTAGGATGATGTAATCAGGTGGTGTGGATCCAATACTGGATCAAAATACAAAGTGAAATTGGGCTACATGATCAAGGAAATTGCTATGGCTAAACAAAACTGACCATGCAAACTCATCTAGGGTAAAAGTTGCCTCCCCAAAGAAGGGGTTTCTTCATGGTTGGCAATGAAAAAACGTATTCTCACTAAAGATAGGCTTGCTACAATCGGGATCCAAGGCCTTGGAATATGTGTGCTCTACAAAAATAACAATGAGATTGTAGACCACATCCTTTTAACGTGTCCTACACAGATGGGTGCTGGAAGTACTTCATGTCAAAGCAAACTTTTCAATGCCTGATCCAAGTGGACATAGTGGACTAGTTTAATATGTGGCCATTACAATTCAGGAAGTCAGTATTTGCAAGCATTTGGGAAGTTAACCCCCTCATCCATCATATGGGAAGTATGGAAAGAATGCAACCAAATAATCTTTCAAGATAAAGAAATGGACTTGGAGAGACTATGTGGCAAAATTGAGGGAGTAATATCAGAATGAGTAAATGAAGCAACTTGGGGAAAGGAAAAAAAACAAAGACTAATTACGAATTGGGATGACAGACTCTCAAAAACCTTTACGAGTTTGAAAATCCCAACCTTAGACGGGAGTAGTGGAAACAATCAAAATTTAAAAAAGCGATTAGAGGTCAAATGACAAGCTCTGAAGGATGATTGGATTAAAATAAATTTTGATAGGGCCTCTAAAGGTAACTTTGGGCCAAGCGGAGTTGGGTGTATTGCACGTGGTAAACATAGTGTAACTTTGGCGGAAAAATCCGTCCACTTGGGGGAATGCACCAATAATGAAGCAAAATTTAAAGTGGCTTTGATAGTTTTACAAATGGGTCTAGAACTAGGCGCTAAGTATATACATCTAGAAGGAGATTCTCTCATCATGGTTAATTCTATCCAACTCAGCTCGACTCCAAATTGGAAACTCAACCATTGGCTTACACCCATAAGAGAAGCACTATTAAATTTTGAAGCCTTCAAAATAAGCCACATATATAGGAAGGGGAATGATGTGGTCGATGAATTATCCAAAGCAGCGGTGGAAAGAGCTCAAACCCATGATGAAGAACATATTAGTATCCTACGCGAATGAAGAGACAAGGCTCATAAATAGAAGGCACATGACAACTACACCCCGGGTATGATTGTGAAGTTTATGACATCGAAAAAGATTGGTGATAAAATTGGCAATAAATTTGTGGTATGGCTATATACAGATGAATGATGGAGGTGGCGGCCAAATCTTAGAGGGCTCTTTAGCAGATCTAGTGGAAATCATCAGATGATTCACTACTCGAGGCAGTCATCATGACGGCATAAGGTGAGCTTGTTGAAATAGGTGTAAGGTGGTACCTTTGTAACCAACCCTTTTGCTGGCTCTTAACATCTCACACATTCAAGTGCAATGGATATGCTGTTGTTCTCGAACACAACCAAGCAACAACAAGTCTTCCATGGAGAAATCACTGATAAGAGGTTGAAGGGAATTGTGGTGTCCTCACACTCGCTTGTGATTTACGTAGTTAAAAAGATTTTGGGCAGGGAATTTCTGTTGGCTCACCAGAGGTTTAGGGTTAACACTGATATCACAACAATGTTTCTAGTGATGCTCCTCTATATGAGAGTTTCATAAACCAAAGGAAAGAAGCTCTGTCAGATGGTGGTTTTACATTCACTACTGGGAGAAATTGATGAAGCCCTAGATAACGTGGACAGTAACCTGCTAATTTTGATGCCACAAAAATACTATATGTCTCTAGGGAATGGATTGAAGGTGCCAAATTCATAATTATGTGGTCGCTGAAGCTAGCAGAGCTTTAGAAGAGGTGGGGAGAAATCGAGAGAAGCATCACTTTCTTGATGCATGCTGCAGACAACTGGGTGAGTGCAAGAGTTTGTGAAGGAAGAAGGTGTAGAGGGGAAAGTGTGGGCGACAAATAATGAAGACTAGGAGCTAGGTGTAGGTAAAGAATGGTTTAAAAATGATTTGAGAGACATGGAGGAGAAGGCCAACCATCCGACATACCAAGCTTGCAATGCAGATGGGTGATCCCACAATAGTGGTTTACAATTTTTGGCCTAACTGGACACTGATATTTTTTTTAACACAATCTCCACATTCGGGCACCTATAGCAATTAAACCGTAAGGAATTTGAAGATGATGCAAACTAGAGTCTTGTCATATTTTGTTTGTAGACTCTAAAAATATTTTTTTCAATTTTTTTGGAATCAGATTGCACTTCTTTTTCCATCTCCCACAAAAATTGGTTTTTTTCAAAAAACAACATTTTTAAAAAGTGACGCACACCGTATAATGCATAACTTTTTTTCCATGAAGGATAAAATTCCAATTCTTTCAAATTTAGATTTCTAACTCCGATATCTAGTGCTTCCACTTAGTTAGATAGTTTTATTAAATATTTTTTCTTTAATCAAGTTTGAAGTCAATCAAATGACAATTCGATATGCGTATAACACATAACTTTTACTGTATGTATTGAAATTCTTCTTTTTTGTTGGATCAAGGACTTCAATATCTGGTGCACTCATATTTTTAATTTTTTTTTTATAATCTTCTATTTTTCCACTTGTGCGAACAAAGATTTTTGTTTTCGATGAAAAACCTATATTTAATAAAACTTAAAAAATAGATAGATAATAAAACCAAAACATACTAAAATTATATTCATTGGATAGCTCGTCAAGGCTACTTGATTCCAAGTTTGGTTTCTAAATATTCCCCATTTTCATCCTCAATCGGAGCTTGAAAGCGTAAAATTTTAGGTTTTTTGTGTGAACAAATTAAAAATTAGGGAAAAAGGGGGTTCACTAGAACCAGGGGGTTCTAGCGAACCAGGGTTCATTCGAACCCCCACTAATATGCATTTTTCCTTTGTTTTTTGGGCGGGAAATGTGGGCCCAATAGTTAATGGGTTCGCTCGAACCCTAGTTCGGTCAAACCCCATTATGGTTCGGTCGAACATGTAGGTTCATGTGAACCCCTAAAACCAATTTTTTTGCCATGGGGTCATTTTTTCTCAATTTTCCTTCCTCCATCAAATTGTAAACCACTATTATGGCTTCACCCAGATTGTCCCGTGGTGTTAAATGCAATAGAGGCTAGGAAAATGCAGGTGAGCAGTGATGAAGATGAATGAAACCCTTGACAGTTAGTGGTATTTTCGTCTTTGTTTTTTTGGTTTGTAATACAAAAGGCGAACTAGGTTTGGTGGTATGTGGTAATATTAGATGTCTGAAATATGTAAGGGTTGATAGTATGTGTTGGTGTCTATGGTTTGTCCATGGCTGGTATGGCCAATCTGATTTTTTTTTTGATGAATGTCAAGGACCTTGGGATAGAAGGTCATGTAGAAAGTCTGGGGTAATGGCTAATGGCCTGCGACTGATAATCCAAACAGTAGACAAATTCTATTTTGATCAATATAGGGTGCTACCCCATATAGCAGCTATTTAACTATCAAATTTTTTTAATATAAATTTTAAATAGGTTTACCTGTTTTACTATTTGAACATAATCTACCTTTAATTCACTATTATACTTCAAAATAAGTTATATAATAATAAAAAAAATGATGTAAATTTTACTTCAAATATTAAGGTTTATAAGTCAAATGCAAATAAATATTTCAGTTGATAAATATTTTTTAATTTTAATTTTATATAAAAAAAATAATTTTTTTAATTGAATAATATAAATATTATAATAAACAAATAATCAAGAAAACAAGCTAAAATATTACTTCAAAATAAAATAAATATTAATATACATAAATTTTTTGTACAATATGTAATTTATAATATAATTGCTTGCTTTATATATAAAAAGTTTTTATAAGAAATAATATTTTTTACTAAATACAATTTGATTTAAGATTTTCATACTTAAATACTTATCATGTACTTTGTATTCATTGAGGAGGGACCCAACAACCATGTAATCCATAAGGCAATCCATATGGTAGCTTTGCTCGACCAATTTCAGTAAATGTTGATCCATCCAAAATTAGGGCATACCCATCACCATTTCTATCACTTATTAATGATATCACCACTCCTACAATACAACACACATCACTCAAAATTAATAATAATAATCTAATAAATTATTGTATTCATTGAAATAAAGCTGGTGATTTTCTTACCATCATCTTCTTTATCAGCCCCTGGTCGACCTACAAAGAAGGGTTCAGATGGAACTCCCCCTTCATCATACCAGTTCTTAGCTGTTTTCTCCTTTAAATCAATCTATAACAATATTCCACATGAGATAAATATTAATCCCACATGCATTAAAACATATGTAGAATTAATTCTATAAACAAATAAGAGTTGAGTTGAAATATGGGTTATTAGAGTTGGTATGATAAAAACATCCCATTTGGAGTTCTCACACTAAGGTAATGAGATAAAAATTTGACTACTAAATTTGATAGAATGAGGTACTTATTAAGTGCTATAATCACAAATTATTAAGTATTTAATATTAATTTATTATTATTGATTTCAGAAAAAAACATGTCTTAAATGGGTATTTATTTTAGTAATATTTTATTAATATAAGATCGATATTTATAATGATGAAATAGTGTATTTATATATTTTTAATGTTTAATGTTTATTTTGATTAGAATATTTTTCTTAATAATAAATTTATAAATGGTATACGTTTATTTAAATTTGGTTCACAACATCATGTTATTTTAACTCTATCACCAATTATCTTTAATCTCCAGATTTCTTGTTTATCATTCTTGATTAGATTCATGGGTGTAGACTTGACATAGGTTGTCGTGGATTTGAACCTCAAATTTAAAATTTAAAATCTTAATTTTCAAATTGACCTTTTCATTAACTATTATGAGCCGACCTACTCCATGTGTTAATTTGTGTGTTATGTTATTACATTCAAAGACACTCACTCTTTCATTTGGAGATTACCTAAGAATCTTTATGATGTTTATGTGAGAACATCATAAGATAATTATTTATCAAAAAATGAATTGTCATTTAGACCCTTGCTTGCTTGTTTGATGTCTTTGATTATTGTTTTGTCTATTAATCAGTCCAACTAGAAGTTTGACTAAGGAGAACATGAGCCCATGATTCAACAAAGTCCTTAGAAATAGTAGGCATGCGTTTGTCATAGTCCATTAGTTTAAAGTATAGATTGCTTTTGGATTCAACTGTTTGTAATTTTGCATCAACATTTTAGAATAGACTCTTGAAATGATCCATTATTAGGAAGAGGAGAGTGTGATCTAACACGTTGGTGCAAAAATACACACAATTGAATCAAAAAACACTCTATACTCTTCCTCAATGGTGATTTTGAATATCACATATCCTTACTAAAATTTAGATATCTTAATCTATCAAGGTGAATAGATTCCAACAATCATTTTTTGGGTAATTCATTCCTATGAGTACAAGTTTAGATCCACATGCTAGTTCACTTCCATATCTAAACTAAAGAACATAACTGGTTCTCAAATTTTGAAATAGTCATCTGATCAAGCCTTAAAATTCTAATACCTTGATAAATCAGTTTCTAATATCTTCTACAATATATTTTCATCATCAAATTTAAGTTAAATATTACACAATTTATTTACTTTTTATAAATTTAATCAACATTTATTATTCTACTCCAAATTAATTTATCTAAATTGATTATTTATTTATTTAATTAACCTACATATTTACTAAGTGTTATATTTTCTTCTACAATACTTCAACTTTTTGCATCACATCCCTTTCAAACATGTTATATTTTAGGGGAGGGGATCCAATTGTTGAGCACCCTAACTTCGCGCTTCTCAAAATCCTATGTGGAAATTTCAAATCACTCCCAATTTTTTGCAGCAGCTTACTTGGCAAGTCCCCTGCTTATAACTAAGGTTTCAGGGACACATCATCAAATATTATGCCACATCAACATGTTTTTTATCAAGGTGTCCAAAAAGGCCCCAAAAAAAGTGAGACTGATAGTTGTGCATTAAATCATGTTTTATTGGTTATTGGTGCACTGATGTCGCATCACATGATTTGTTGTTTTTTAGATCCAAGGAATACATTTCATTTAATTATGGGTAGTCATCATCAACACTAACAACTTTAAAGTCACAACTATTGGTCAAATATTGTTAAAAATATTGAACATTAAATCAACAAATGGTATAACAATTATTGGAACATGCTTAGGTACTTGGTCCTCTTCCTTAATAACCTTTTATAGTTGTGAGTATATGTTATTTAAGAAGATTGCTACCATTTTATCTTGGTTTATGTTAAAAAACAGGAATAAATTCTGTTAAGACTTTCAATGCAATACAAAAAGACAATTCCTTTTATCACAAGAGGTAAAATATTTGGGATGAGGAATATGTAACCTTGGTAAGGGTATTGGGAAAATTGCAGGGGCGTGCTGCTCCACAGGCATATGCATAACGATATGGCTTCCCTATGTATTTTGGATTTACACTGCACATGTCCATCCCTTTACCATGCTCCTCTGGAGGCAATGCAGCCTCAAGTTTTCCCATTGGACTGCCATCCAGAGGTATGATGAAACGTCCCACTCTGATCACACCAATTAACAGTATTGTTAGTCCTTGTATCTTCTTATCAATGTTATAACAAAACAAAAAAATACATAGATTTAAAAAAAATTGAAAACATAAAAATTATGAATGTTCTGTATCTATTTGTGCTGGTAAACATCTAGCTGATCAGAATGTATTCTTGGTTATATCCATAACTTCTGAATACTCAAACACATTTTTCAATTTTTTTTACTACAATGATATGTTGTGGAAGCCTAAGAGTGATGGTACCTGGCATCTGGAAGGGCATCCTTTCCAGAGAAGGATCTTAATTCTTGCAGTCTCAGTTTATCCAGGATGGTGGTATCTGCATTATGTTCACAGCAATCTGCTATCACTGCCACGACCTTTCCATTCTCATCTTTCTCCTCGTAAGCATTTATGAAGTGGAATGTCACAAATAATGGTACCTCAACTGATGCTACCTGCCAATCATTTTTCATGTTTGAAATTCATGATTACATAAACTAGCAAGGAATCAAGTATGAATTTGATTATAGTTTCAGATATATAACCAACCGTTTCCCCTGTATCTCTTGACACAACGTGCATGAATGCCCTTGATTCAGGGTGCCATTTGAATTTGTATAGAGGAGTAGGCTCAGCTCTTAACAGATTCTCTGCACAGTATCTCAATGGCATTTCAGGAACTATGACATAGTTATCTGTTACTGGAAAAGAATGTACCCAACCAGGTGCAGGGCCACATCTACAATCCACCTGAATCAATTTCATACCAATTTTTTTTAAATACATCTTAGAATTTATCATTACTACTATGAAAAAAGAGACTATGATTTGCTTAAAAAACAGAGTGAGTTGGAAGAATTAGATGCGTATTAGATTGTGATATTGCTATTAGGATTCAACTGTGTAGTTTTTGAGTCAAATTCATTGACTCATATTTTGAGTAGTGGTTCAAAAAATCCATCTCTCATTAACAGTAGTTTACATGAATCCATCTGTTATTAGTAGTGATTCCCAGTTCACACAAACCCATCTTTTATGGGAATGAATAGTCTACCTAACATTTATTGCATCCAGATAATGCTCACAGGTACAATGTTAGAGGTTTTCTGAAGTAAAAAAAAATACTAAAATTTGGGTTTGAAATTTGTAAATTTACAAATTAATTTAGAATGGGAAAATTTCCATACTCGTCCAATCAATGTTCTCTCGTTCGTTCCAGGTAGCATCCGGACTACATCATAACCAGGCTTGATGAGATCTGGGAGTAATGTAATGAATTCTGTATCGAACACCATAGGATGCGCTGAATGGATCAACCCCTGATAAAAATACACAGAAACAATTGTCATACTCAAGATCATAATTCATACGATTCTTTGAATCAAAGTGATGTATGACAAAGAAGAACATGGTTGTAGATCAAATAAATTTGAAAAGTGGGGTGGTGAAATTACTCCCAGTTTGTCTGTGTATTCAAACTTGCCCATGGTTTCCAAAGTGGCAGGATTGATTTGAATAGATCCTTTCATTGTTTCAGTCAAGCAAACCACTCTCCCATCACCTAATCTGTCAAACCCACATGATTTAACTAAAACTGAATGCAAATGGATTTATGGGTGTTCATTTTTTCTTTACCATCAAAGTTGAATCAAACTAAGAAGAGGGAAGTGACCTTATGACTCCTGTGTTGGCGTTGTCTGTTAATGAAGCACCAGAGAAGAGTCCTGCAAGGTCCCCAACATATGCAAAGAAGTTTTCTGCCTTTGGAACTTCAGAAAATTCACGATAACAAATTTTGTTGTTCTTTTTAGCAGCCTTGTAAGCCTCAGATTCTAACTGTGCATGTCCTGCAATTAGTCTCCCATTCTCAAAGTGAAGACGAACTAGAGTAGAATACCTGAAATGGATAACCATATACCCATTAGAATATTGATATTCCCTAGAGATAAATCATAAAACTAGCTGAAATCTCCATTGCAAGAATTTGAAATATAAGAAAATAAATAGGATGAATATGTACCCATCAAAAAGGTGCCTGAAATTGTAGTCACCTATGTGAAACTTTCCTGGTCCATTTCTCAGGTAGGTACCATTCTGTGAATATAAAGGGAACAATCTTTAGGAGATTAACTCAACTATAGTACGTTCACATTCTTTTGAGTGAAATCTCAAATCTTTTATTTCTTTTCACAATTAAAAAAAATGGGATAAAGCGACTAAAGAATAGAATAAAGAGAAACAGAGGCACAGACAAGTTCAAACAGCCATCAATAAAAATAGCTGTTGAAAGCTAAGAAACAAAAGCAAAAGCAAATTAGCACTGCTGTTCTTTTGTACGGGATCAGGACCCTAACCCCTGTTTATCTTATCAAAAACAAAAACAAATTAACACTACTTAACAGAAATAACAGCTAAGATATCAAAAAAGAAATATGAATATACACAAATTACCAAAATAGGTGAATATGACTAACAATGCAATGTATTGTAATAAAAAATAATAGACTAAAAGAAACCCATCTGGGCATAGTGTGTTCCTTGAGGGCAGACACTGTTTTAGCCCCTATTATAGGTTGTTTGGGCAGGTGAAAACATAATTCTTTCTTTTAGCAGCCTAAAATCTAATGTCCAACACAAAATGCTGTCCTGCCTCCATGGCTAACCAGTGATGTAGGACCATGGGCAAGAATGTCCAACTGAGATGAAGAGGGAAGGGGAAGGGGTTTAAGCATTCATAATAGACCTATAACATAAAATCAATGTATCTACAATGCCTATATAATTTAAAAAAATTCATCTTAATGATATGTACTTTGAATACTTCAAATAAGGTTGTCTCTGAATCCTCTGCAAAAACCCAAAATCAATAAAACTGGACTGCTAAAAGGAAATAACAAGGCTAAATAACTTAGGAAGCCCATATTTGAGATTCTGTAACTCAATAAAACAAACGTAAGAAATTGAAACCAACCCCATGATTGGAAGAAAAAGTTAGATTCTCAATATGTACTGCTGAGGAAAATTTTAGCACCGAATTGAAGATAAAGAGAACCTTGTGACAAACATTTACAACCAAAAAGAAGCTTCAGCCATTTTTCAAACTTTAAAATGACTGGTTTCAATTAATCCTACAGCTTGTTAACCTATTTGCAGCAGATCCCAATTGAACACATAAATCATTTAGGATGCATCCCAGCAAAGAAAAATAAAAGGCCAAACAAAATAGAGGTAATGACTATATTGACCAGCCATTTTGGAATGTATCCATCCACTGCAAGTTCACCCTCCCAGCGCTCCCTTGCCACACTTTGCCATGCCACATGTTTAGACTTTTGGGTGGAACTTCCCTTAACTATTATATCTTTCTCATCTCTTATGCTCTCAGCAGTGGTCACCACAGATGCTTGAATTTTACATCTAGTTCTCAATCCATTGTATAAAGATGGACCTTGTACCAAAGATTTGGAACATGATGATTGCCTTGATCCCTTATTAAGGATCCGTTGGTCATTTGACAGATATTTTGAGCCATGAAAAGCCAGAAACTCAGACTGTAGTAAAGCCATCTTAAGAGAGTTTTCTAATACAAGAGATTAGAAGCAGACTAGAAGTTATGATATGTGCAAATAATCCTTCAAGTATATAAATGAGTGTCAGTAACAAGGCGACAATTGTCCATATGTAAGAAGTGGAGGGAATATAAATAAAAATATCCGACTGCAGGCTAAATTTTGTCGGTCACATGTGCTGTAATGTCTTTTGGCCTATGTTCCCATATTACAGCAGCATTGGTCATGCCACCACCACAAATTCCAGTGAAAATAATACTTTCATTAAAGAAAACTGAAGATGGAATCTTGGAAATCATTTCTCCTTAGAGCGAATGGTTTTCTTCAAAAATCCTTTCCAGGCACATAGGGTTTTGAGCTTGTTGGGATTTTTTTGAAGACGTTTTATATCAAATTCATATAATTGTTTAGTTATCTAAAATGAAAGTATAAATCTTAGGTTAAAATCTAATCGATTGAAATTCAATACAATTTACTATTCAGACTAATTATTAAAAATCTCTATCAAAATATGTTGGCCCCACGGTTGCCCTTGCACCAAAAGGTCGACCTTTTAATGCCCGATACAACCACCAGAATTAATAGATCCACGAGAGGCGGTTAATCCATGTCACAAATCCTGAGGAGAGTGCTGATCATTTACCAACAAAATAAAATACAAACAAAACCAAAAACAAAAGAAACATATGAAACACCATCAAAACCAAATGCCATATTCTAACAGTTCACATCTACTGAACGGCTCAGTGATACAAGAATCAAAATCTTGCAACATTCCAAATGCACATTGTTGTATATAAAATATCAACACAAATTTGCAAATTCTTTAAAATTTTATTAAAAAACAATAGAATGAAAGACAATTTAAAAAGTAATGTATCAATATCATATCGATCAGACTGAGGTGGTTCATTGGAAGTATACACGATTACCTACGTGCATGGCTTTCCAATTTACATGTCCATGCATTATTTTTAACTTAAACAAAAGTAGTTTCAACAACCATTTTTGTCCTTGATTGTCGAATGCCTTATCTCCTAGCTTAGGCCTAGACAATTATTATGGACATCTAGATTAGCTTACAAAAATAAATTAAATAGTTATTGCTTTTATTTTATTTTTAATAAAAAAATTTATTTAATCTTTTATTAATATAAAGAGATAATATTATATAATTTATAAAAAATAGATGATAAAAAGATATTTTTAAAATTTAAATGAAACAAAATTTAAAATAAAGATAACAAACATAAAAAGTAAGGGTCAAGCCCACATAATATTAAGTAATTAGTGCAACCTCAATAGAGGGGCGACCTTGATAATTAGGCTTTCACTAGACAACTGTAGGGACAACATCATCAATAGGCTCACAACCAACAAGAGCACTTTCCTCTTCAAGAGTATCTTTTGGTTAAGCTCGAACTAGGGAGATGACTAGCACTAAGCAAGGAATCTTGTTAGAGCTAGGAAACCCAATATCTTGGCCATGAGAGGATGTAGAGGGTTGTTGAGAGGATTAGGACCAACCTCCATAGACCGCATCATCTTTAGAACCCTAAGGTTAAGAGCCATAGGATTGGGATCATTTGTCATATTTGGAAGATTGGTTGTGATCATACCTATGCCCTCAAGAAGGAGAGGGATTGGGGGGACTTTGACAAAAATGTAGGGAGCATTACCCTAGTGATCTAGCAGCTCTTAAAGATGGGCAACTTCAAGCGTAACTTTTCAATCTTGAACTTGAATCCATATGAGAACATTAGAACATATAATAACTTAACAAAGAAAAATGCTAGTCCGAAGAATAACATATAAAAATAGATGAATTTCAATCTTTCCAAATATTGAAGAAAATTTCTACCCTAAAAGCTTGCCAAATCTTGGTATATATGAAAGGGAGAAAAGGCTAGTCCCTTAGTAAAACAATATGCTAAGAGAATGAAGTAGGTCGAAAAGGTCTAAAAATCATGTATGCACTATCAAGCTTCTTGAGGTCTGGAACAAAACTTGATGTATTCATGTACAAGGATCAAGAGAAAGGACTATCAACATAGTAAATTCAACATAGAATAAAAAATAACTTCTCATCGATTCAATGCAACATAATGATTATGATGCTCATTGGTCTACTACATACAAATTATAGATAAAGATTGGCTCATAGGTTACCATAGGATTATTACAAGCTTATATGACAAGACATAATAATATCATGCTACTTCTCTATTACTATTGGATCCAACACTCACTATCTAACTCTAAAATTCTCTATCTAACTAACTCTCTACTATCTTCTCTACTACCTCCAATTGAATCTAAGAGGTTCTTATATAGTAACTCCAAAATTTAAGAATGACCCATGTTGGTCGTCTAGTGTGATGTGTAGGTTAGCCAAAATTTGTTGATGAAGCATTAGGTGTTGAAGAAAATCAATGTGGTTCTAGGTTGAAAGTTCCTTTAGTTTCTTATTGCCTTGAGATATGTTGGGTTGAATATTGTAAGACATAAAAAGATTCTACAAACCTCATCTAATGAGTTGAGTGCACTATTTTAAATTATGATCTTTTGACAATGATAAATTTTAGTAATCTAATCTAAAACTTTTGAGATATCGTGATGAGAGGCTACTCCACCTAACACCCACAAGAACACGACAACAAATATCAACACAAAAATGCAAGATAGAAAATAACCCACTTTCAATTACTTTTAGAAAATAAAATTAGAGATTCAAAAATTACAATGCTACAACCACATAGGCTTGATTCACTACAAATAAAATCAATTCTGAGAAAAATCTATTACTCAAAGCGACAATTTGCACTTATGGAGCCACCACTAGTAACCTCCATTCAACCCTTTATTTGACACCAATAATTGCCTTAGAATGTTTTGGAAAGTGTAACTTTACCTTTTGTTTTGGCACCAAAAGTCTACCTGTTTGATTCCCCACTTAAGAAAATATTTTATTGAAATTCACTTTTTGCATGGAATGGCTTCTCAAAGCCATAATTTTTGACCCGGGTGTCCGATTTGCTATTATAATATATCATTGGAAATCTCTTGAAGAAGTCTACAATACCAAAATTATCTAAAGATCATTTCATCCATTTTTTTGAGATATTTTGAGGCTTCTAAGGGTTTCAAATTTTAATTTGAAGTTGTATCGGAGAAATTTATTGGGACAAAAAATTTATATCTCTTAAATGGTACAAGATATTGAGATGATTATTTTTCCATTGGACATGTTTTTCATTTTTGCTCCTTGGGGTAAAATTTTAGGTCTATACGAGCTCATTTAGGTCGAATTACTAAAAATAGTAAGTGACCATTTTTGACCTTTTTTGACTTTTGATTATCTTTTTCCCCTCAAGTGCCATCATATGAATCAAAAATAATAAAGAAAATAAGTAAAAAATATTATTTTTGAGTGATGCAAGATTGCCCCTAAACCACTGGATGCACTACATTAGACACCCAAGGTAATTTGAGAAGTGACCTCACTTCTCTGGTGTTGGAGGAAAACCAAGATGGTAAACCTTTACCTTAGACAACCATGATTTGAATCTTCAACATACCTTCCTTTCTAGTTAACCAAATATTCTTCACACTACATGTTTCTTGTACTTCTATCCACACAACTATCCAAGATTTCTTCTATCTCTTCCTTCTTTGAAGTAGGTGCATAAATATTCCACTATTATTTTATTGGTCCATCCTCCATATATCCTTCATGATACTCTGTTAAATCAACAATGTTGAACATAAGAGAGATGTTTATCCCACTTGGAAAATTTACCTCATAAGAATTTCTTGAATCATGCTTCTTCAAGATCTTGCATGTTCCAAATTTCTTCATTTTTAGGTTCTTATATGTTCCAATTGAGAACCTTTCTTTCCTCAGGTGAACCATGAATTCGTCTCCATCTTGAAATTCATTAAATATCCACTTCTAATCGACCTTAACTTTGTACTAAGAATTCATATTATTGATGTGATTTCTTACCTCTTCATGCAATTTCTTTAGGTGCTTTCCAAAAGTTTCAACCTCAACACTACCCTTTTCCTCTTTGTCCATATTCCTCAACTTAGAAGCATTCCTTAGACTACTCTTGTATACAATCTGGAATGGGGATTTACTAGTACTCCTTTTGGTAGAATTGTTGTAAGCAATTTTTTTCTATGGCATAATCAAATCCCATCCCTTAGGCTTATCTCCTACCAAGCATCTTAGCAGGTTTCCTAAACTCAAGTATTCACCTCCTTTGTTTTTCCATTGGTCTATGGATGGTGTACATGATTGAACTTCAAATATCTCTTCAACTTCTTCCATAATGTCCTTTAGAAATAACCAAAAAATTTGGTATCTCTATTTGAAACTATAGTCTTTGGTAGACCTTGTAGTTTCACCACCTCTCTAAAAACAACTCTCTAATGTGAACATCACTGGTCTTATGACATGGAATGAAATGTGGCATCTTAGAAAAAATTTCAACCATCATAAATATTGAGTCATGTCCTCTCAGTGTCCCTGGTAAACCAAGAGAAAAGTCCATGCTAATATATTTCTATGGCCTCTCTAGTATAGGTAATGTCTTATATATCCCAATATTTTGACTTTCCCCTTTAGCCATCTAGAATACTTTGTAACTTTTTATAAAATTACTCACATCTTGCTATAACTGTGGTCAATAATAATTCTCACTAACAAGAGAAATGGTCTTATCTCAACCAAAGTGCCCATCCAATCCTTCATTATGCTTCTCCTTTATTAGGTTCTCTCTCATATAAATCCTTGGAATACATAACTGACTTCCTCTTAACAACATCCCATCTTGGATTAAGAAATCAAACCATTTTGTCCTATCCAAAACAACAGGTTCCAAACAAGCCTTCTAGGATTTTGCAAAATTACGAAATTCAAGATACAAACTCTTGAGTTAATTGAACCTAACAACCTTTATTCTAATCTCTATCAATAAATTTTTCCTTCTACTTAAGGAATCTACAACTCTATTTGACCTTCCACTCATGTGCTTCAAAATAATATTATCTCTACAAAAACTCAACCCAATTTAAGTGCCTTGATTTAACTTTCCTTGACTATTAAGATACTGCAAAGCTTGATGATCGGTATATAAAAAAATTCTTTTGGCAACAAAATGTTTCTCCATTTATTCAAAGCTTGAACTATAACATAAGACTCTTGATCATATACATAATATTTCTTTATAACATTA
The DNA here is from genome assembly GCA_007258455.2 of Sequoia sempervirens. Classification (NCBI taxonomy): domain Eukaryota; kingdom Viridiplantae; phylum Streptophyta; class Pinopsida; order Cupressales; family Cupressaceae; genus Sequoia; species Sequoia sempervirens. Next base: position 50,843 of record VDFB02015250.1, on the reverse strand, counting down.
TTCAACATCTCACTAAAATAGGTAAAAGCTTACCTTCTTGAATCAAAATAGCTCATATGACACTGCCACTAGCATCACAATCTATCTAAAAGACCTTATTGAAATATGGAAGTTCCAAACTAGGCTACCCTGTGAATTTCTTCTTCAACATATTGGCTGCTTCTATAGTCCACTTAAACTCCTTTCTATCCCCTCTCATTGTTTCAATTAGGGGTGCACAAATACTACTAAAATTCTTAATATTTGTTTTGTAAAAAAATTCTAGACCATGAAATGATCTTACCTCTATAATACTCCTTGATGTAGGCTATTCAATGGTAGCCCTCACTTTCTCTAGATCCATTTTAAGACCCTCTATTGAGATAACAAATCCTAGATACACCAACTCTTTCTTCACAAAAATACATTTCTTTAGATTAATCAACAACTTCTCCTCCCTTAGCTTTTGAAAAAATCTTTAGATATGCATTAGGTGTTCCTCCAATGTCTTACTAAAAATCAAAATATCATTCAAATAAATAATAGAAAATTTTCCTAAAAATTCTTTCAATACCTCACTCATAAGCCACATAAATGTTCTCGGTGTACTGGTTAGCCTAGAAATGGAATGACTAACCACTCATAAAATCCCTCTTTAGTCTTGAAGGATATCTTCCAATCATCTCCTTCTCTTATATGGATTTGATGATACTCACTCCTCAAGTCAATCTTCATGAAATACTTGGCTCCACTCAAACAATCCATAAGGTCATCCATCCTTGGTAATAAAAATCTATATTTGATTTAAACCTTTTTAATGGCTTGAGATTTTGTACACATTCTCCATTCTCAATATTTCTTTGGTGCAAGTACTACAGGTACCACACATGGACTCATAATCTCTTGAATTAATCCTTTCTTTAATAGCTCTTGAACTTGTCTGTTAATATCCTCATTCTCTACAAGAGTCATTAAATGGGTTACCTAATTTGGAAAAATAGCTCCTAGTATCAAATCCATCTAATGACTAATCTTCCTCACCAATGGAAAATCCTCAGGTACAATATCTGACATAATGTCAAGGAAATCCTCTAACAAATCTGAGACTTCTACTAGTATATCATACTATCACCTCCTTTATTAACTCTAGGAATCAATGCATAACACATGCTCATGCTTCATACCATCCAAAATATTTCTACCATCAACTAAATAATTTTTTGCACTACTACATACCTTTTCTTCCACTTCTTTTAGGGGCTTCAACTTGTGGTGAACTCCATCCTTTGTTAGGGAATATGTGTTGGCATGTCTGTCATGTACAACATGCTAATAAAATTATCATGATCTTCCCAATAACATATGAAAAACATCCATAGGCATGATGTCACACAATACTTCATTAGAATAATTCCCAATCTTGAACTTCACTAAACATTGCTCATTGACCAAAGCTCTATGATCCTTCTACAACCATGCAATCCAATATGGATGTGGATGTATCCTTCTCTCCAACTACAATTTGTTAACAATCTCCTCTGAAATAATATTATTAGTGCTACCACTATCAATGATATCATTACAAAATTTATCTTCACATTTGCACCTTGTGCGAAATAAACTCTTCCTTTGGTCTAGAGCTTTCTCCTCATTTATCAAGACTCTCCTTGTGACAAGAACTTCTCTTTCAACATATTTAAAATACTTAGATTCAACATATTCATCTATACATGCAATTCATGCATTGCCTTTAGGTCTTTTATTTTTCCTTCCTTGATGTTGTGGAAACTTGTATGCTCGATGTCCTCCACATTAGAAACATTTTCCATGAAAGAATCCTCTTCCAAGGCTTCATCCAAACCTTCCTCTTCCTCTTTGATCACAATTATTTTCCTCATGAGGGCAGAAGGAATTATCTCCTTTTTGGTTCTAACTACTGCTAGCTTCTTCCTTCTTTTGGTCTTCATTTCATCCTCCATATGATCTTTCATTAGTCCTTCCACCACAACCTCTTCCTCTTTGCTTGATTTCAAATTTTCTATTTAGCTTCTCTTCTACCTTCAAGGAAAACTGATGAGCATCTTCAATAGTAGCCATCCTGAACAAACTCAACTCCTCTTGAATGCTTAGCTTCAACCCATTTATATAATGGGTTACCTTCTCCTTGTCGGCCTTAGGATGACCTATTCTGTTCATGACCTTGTAAAACTCTTTTGTATACTCTTTGAAAAACCTACTTGCTTGCTTCAAACCTTGCATCCTTTTTAACAACTCTAATTCAGAATCAACAAGAATGAACTCTCTCTTTAGCTTTTCCACTAGTAGATCCCATCTTGTTATTTTTTTTTATTTCCCTCTTCTATTTATTTCTAACTATACATCCTTCCACCAAATATTCAAATGACCTTTTAGCTTGGTCTTTGAAAATTTTACCCTCTCAAGATCCTCAACCTTCTCATACTAAAAGTACTCCTCCATATCATTGATCTAATAAATCAACTCTTCTAGGTTAAGATTTCCAAAAAATGTAGAAAAATCAATCTTTGACCTTTTTCCAATCTTAGAGATGGCCTTAAATAATTTGACTTTCTCAGGATCTATTGCATCCTATTCTTCTTCAAACTATTCTTCATCTACTTTATCTTCACTTTCATCTCCTCTTCTCGGCTCAAACCTCTACACAACTCCTGTTGTTGTGCTTGAACTTGTTTCTATAGGGCTCTAAAACCCTCTTCTAGTACAACAATATTCCTTCCATCACCATGGTTTCTTTGTAGAGGAATTCTAATCAATTTTCTTAGAAACCAAAAACCACAAGTATTGGTGCAATTTGCCTCATGTTCAACAATTTGCTTACACACTCAGGAAATCCTGCTCTAATATCACTTGATGAGGGATACTCCACCCAACACCCATACATAACACAATAATAGATATCAACATAGAAAATACAAGACAAAAATGAACCCACTTTCAATTACTTTTAGAAAAGGAAATTAAGATTAAAAAATTATAAGGTGGGCTTGATTCACTACAAATAAAATCAACTCTTTGAGAAAATCCTATTATTTAGAGCCCCAATTTGCACTCATGGAGCCACCATATGTAACCTCCATTCAACCCTTTATTTGACACCAATAACCACCTTAGAATGTTATGGAAAGTGTAACCCCCCCTTTTATTTTGGTGCCAAAATTCCAACTATTTGATTTCCCGCTCAGGAAGATATTTTATTGAAATTCACTTTTTGGTGGAACAACTTCCTAGAGCCATAACTTTTGACTCGAGTGTCCTTTTTTCTATTATAATATATCATTGGAAAGCTCATAAAGATATCTACAACGCCAGATTTATTTAAATAAACTTCCTTCCACCAAGTAGAAAAAATTACTTTCATTTTGATTTTTGTAAACCTCACTCTTTTTAAATCTTCAAAATTTTCATGCTCAAAGTATTCTTCCATATCATTTATCCAATCATAAAATTTCTTAGGATTCAAACCATCCACATAGTTAGAAATCTCAATTCTAGTTCTCTAATCTATCTTAGAAATATTTTTCAATATTTTGATATGATTTGATTCTTCCTCTTCTAGGGTTTCTTCATCCTACTTTGTAGTTTGGGTTCTAAATTCATCATCGTCACTTTCATCCTCATGTCTAGGGTTTTTTCTATCTTTTCTTATCTTCTTCTACATAATTTAATCAAATCTTCATTTTCCTCATCATGCCTAGAATTTCTTCCATTCTTCTAGCAACATTGGTCATACTATTTATTCTTCTTGGTGGCATCTTATCTAGTTCTAGTGCAACTACCTCAAGTCAACAATTTGGATACAAGGTTGCAATTGCCTCATAATCGATGCTTTGTTGACAAGGACTTGGAAGAAAGCATCAAGTTTCTAATGTATTCACCCTTTTATATTTTAGGAATAACCTCCCAATTGAAAAATATATCTTTGATACATATTGATGCAATCATAAATGTGGGTCCAAAGAAAGGACCATCAAACAATGTAGCAAAGAGTTAAAACAACATAATCAACACAAAATATAAATGTAGCTTCTCATTGAATCAATATCACATAATGATTAGAATGAATCGTTAGACTGCTACATGTAGATTACATTTATATAAAGTATATCATAAACTACCATAGTAATATTACAAGCTTATATGATAATACATAATACTTTCATGCTACTACTCTTTTTCTATTGAATCCAATAATCACTATCTAACTCTCTAAACTTCTCTAGGTAACTAAATTTCTACTATCTTCATTACTACCTCCAATTGAATATGAGAGGTGTTTATATAGTAGCTTTAAGATTTAGGAGTGATTCACGTGTGGTAGCAAGGTGTTTGAAATCTTGATGTCTAGTGTAATTTGTAGGTTGGCCAAAGTTTAGTGATGAAGCATTGGGTGTGAAGAAACTCATTCCTATTCTAGTTGAAAGTCCCTCTAGTCCCATACTTGAGATATGTTGGGTTGAACATTGCAAGGAGAGAGAAGGTTCTACAAACCTCATCCAATGAATTGAGTGTTAACTATTCAGAACTATAATTTTTGACAATGATAACTATTTGTAATTTGATATAAAGATCTTGAGATCTAGTTATGATGTATGAGCTATTGTAGAACTTTTATTCTTTGTTGTGAGATAAAATAATATTATAAAATAAAATATGGCAAGTTGAACTAGGATGCTCTTTCTTCAAAACCATAAGAGGTGCTTGAGATTCTCAAATTTCCCACAAAATAGAAAATAAAGGATTAAGAAGACCAAACAAGGCCAAATGAGAACTACTAGGGAGAGCTTAATAGAGAATACACAAGGAAAAAAGAAGGAAATTTAGGAGGAAGGATGGTTTGTAGGTAAGCTATTCATGTATATTCAAATATTTTGCATCAAGTAATAATTAAAATGCTTATATAAACTAACAAATGACCTTTTGTTTGTAGTTACATTTCACCATGACCATTATGTATAAATGGATCAAAATTATTTGAAGAACCAACCACATGAGATAAAATATATGAAATTGCAAGAAATGATGATTGGGTGAATATCCATAACTGTAACATACTTCGATTATGGAGAGAAAATTTAGATTGGAAACTAGTTCTTTCAAGACATGCTGTGATGAGTTATATTGAAAATTATGCAATGTAAACACTAAAAAAAGTTTAGAAATGTATCGTGAAATGTTAATGTGACTTGCAAATATTGAAAACCCAGATGAAGCATCATCAAGAGCCTACATGAGACTTCTAACATAAAACCTCATTGAAAGAGACATTGAAGCACAATAAATATGTCATATATTATTGGAGTTGCCATTGGTAGAAATTAATAGAGTATTTGTCACATTAAATGTTTCAAGAGAGGTATTCATGCTAGTGACAAAAAATTAAAAAAAATGAAAAAAATGATGATGAAAGCCACCTAAAACATTTCATTGAAGGGTATTTGGATAGACCAATAAGCAATGGAAAGTGTTACACTTATAGCTACAACTAAATCTTGGACTTATAATCCCAAGAAGAGAAGAGATAACAAATGGGAAGCAAGGACTATGATAGCTATTGTGAGAGTGTTTCCAAGATTTACCACCATACCTACACATCAATTAGAAAAATGGGCTGACTTTTGTTGGTCAAAATTATTATTTTACAAGTCATTTCATAATATAGAAAGAGATATCAGACTTGATGAGACTAGAATTATATCAAATTGGGACTCACTCAACTATAATCCATGGAATTTAGAACAAAATAATATTACAAATGAAACTAAAAATTATAATGATTTTGAAGATGTGGATGTTTTATCTAATGATCAGAATACAATTGAACATGAGTGGGGATCTACTGAAGAGTAAACTATGGAAAAATTATGTATATAACATAAATAAATATGTTGGGTAGAAAATATGTTGATAGACAAACTCGATGGAGTATTGAATATCAAGGAGAAGATTACATAAATAAAGCAATAAATTTTATCAACGCCATGAAAGAGAATGACTTACTATTACTAGATGAGTTAATGTCAAGTATATCATATGGAACCTTAGGTACTAAGAAAAAAGAACTTGATATTATTACATGTCACACTATTATCAAGATGAAAATGTCATGCCACTATGCTTGATAATTCAAGGAACAACTAGAACAAGTAAATAATATCCAATTATTGCAATTCATCAAGATCTTCAAGATGCGTCAACCCCACAATGTTCTCCCCTATTATTACTAGCACCAACTGGAGATGTAGCTTTTAACATTGGTGCATTGACAATTCATTCAACACTAAGAATTCCACTTATAAATTTTGTTGAATTAGAAGGCACAAGGATCAAAAATTTCCAAGAAGAAATGCAACATATAAAATACATATTGATTAATGAAATGAGTTTTATTTGACAAAATTTGCAAATAAATATTGACTCAAGACTAGACCAAGCTTTTCCTGAAAAATCAAGCTTGATTTTTGGAGGAAGATCGATAATTTTGGTAGGAGATTTGGGACAACCACCTCCTGTTAGTGGCAAACCACCTTATGATAGTAATGTACATGCAAAATTACTATGGGAATAATTTAAGATAGTTGTTACTTTGGATAGGGTATTCAAATAAGAAGGTGAAGGTGAAGATCAACAAAGGTTTCACTAACTGTACTCACAAATATTAGATCTATGCACATCCAACAATTGATGATTGGAAATTATTAATGGAAAGAACACATATTTCATTACATCAAATAGTTCAGGAAATTTTTAATAATAATATTCATCTATTTGCAACAAATGATAATGTACACAACCATAATAGGAAAAATATATTCATTAAAAAGACTGATATCCTGTAAAATTGCAACTAAATAAGGTAGTACTAATCCAACAAGAGGTCAAAATGATGAATTGGATGTTGAATTATTAATTGATAAGGATGCAATGTTCATGTTAACCTCTAATCTATGGATAGAATCATGCCTTGTAAATGGAGCTTTAAGATACATTCAAAATATCATATACAAACCTAGAAGTGCCCCACTAGATCCACCACCATATGTTATGGTTGAATTTGATAATTACTCTAGAATTCCATTTGAAGATGCATTTCTAAATATAGTTCCAATTTCACCATTACAAAGGAGGAACACATCAATTTCCATTATGATTAGCTTGGGCACTAGCAATCCACAAATCACAAGGATTGACTCTTTCCAAGGAAATAATTGATATAAGATCAGAGAAAGAGTGAGCTTAAAATTGTTGCTATATCACATGTTAAATCCTTGGACAGACTCAAAATCTCACCACCATTTTCATACAATCATTACAAAAAAGTGAAAAGAGGAAAGCAACTCACCAAAAGGAGAGTTGAAGAAGAAAGGATCAAATATTTGGAAACATGATACGCAAATATGTAATGTATACATTATTAAATATTATTGTTCTATAATTTTCTCAATTACTTAGCATTGAAATTATATTTTTATCTTAATATGAAAAATTTCATTCATTATTTACAAAGGATAATAATACTTTATTCAGACACAAGAAAAATATGCTAAATTAATATTTTACATACCCCACCATGAATGCTACTAGCATAAATATCTTAGATTATCTATTTAAAAGACAAGGAGAGATTTTTGTATCGAGGCACCTATCTATTCTAATAATAATTTAAATATAGGTTCCTCGAGACTGATATCTCTTAGTATATTTTAGATAAATTTATCTAAGATATTTATGCTAGTTATGCTGAGAGGCATAAACTCCAATGATAGCATGGGGTAGAGTGAAATGTGTGAACATTTTAACAATTTTTTTAAATAAAATAATTAAATTACCGACACATATGAAATAATAATAATAAACCTTTATAAGTATTTTAAAGACACACATATATAAATGAATCAGTGCATAAATAAACAAATAAAAAATACGAAAAATAAATTGACAGCAGAAGAAAGAAAGTGCAAAAAATAATAATTATGAATTGAAAGCAGAAGAAATAAAGTGAGTAAAATAATCAAGATAAAAAATCACAAATAAGTCATCTACTTCACATTTTTTCTTGTCTTTATTACCTTTAATTTAGTAACTCCATCAATATATAGAATAACTGCCAGAAACATTGTAGCGATGTCCAAGTTGACTTTGAAATGATGGAAGGCGATTATAAATTCCTTCCCCAACACCCCTTTCACCACCACCAGAATCAATGGGTTCCTCGATGCCATGATGGACTTCAACCTTTTATCTATAACCTCCCCACAAAAAGACATCTGTTGCTTTGTGGAGCCAAGGTAGATATGCATATCTATCATCACACCTAGACACACTTCATGAAGGGAAATAGAATGAAGATGATGCAAGAGGGACCTCCCCTCCTGAAGGACTAACACTCACACAATTCTAAGTTCAATTAGAAATACAATTAAATCCAATCCTATTTCGGTTCAACTACCTTCATTCTCCTTTCACCCTTCAAACAAGAACTCTTCACAAACACTCTGGCCTCTTCATCTGACTCTCGACCTTTGATTAATTTTGTCCATCAACACTTTCCTATGCTTTTCTATGTGTCCCATTTCCCATCCAATTTGCGAATTCAAGCTTTCTCTTTACCCGTAGTCTACTCTTTCTCTTTACTCATGTAGCATGGCCTCCTTCCAAGTTTGATGCAACCTCTTCTATATCCTTTCACGCCATCCTTTCTCGATGTCTCTACTCATTTTTCTTAGTTGACCCTCTCTTGATTATTGACCCCCACTCTATGTCATTCCTTGTCTACAGTTTTAGGGAGTTAATGTCCTTTTCAATCGATGCAACAACTCTCCCCCTTCGTAGTCCCTTCATCTTGACTAATCCTCTTCATGTTTTCCTCGAAGATGAAAAGCACACAATAAACATCAATTTCCCATTTTCTTAAATTTCGTGTTTTGATATCAAATCGGTGGTCTTCTGATATGCCAAGATAGTTGATTTCTCCCTTACATGGCATTTACAAACTATGCTTGGACTGATCATTTCAAATTTTGTTTTGTACTCTTGTTGTTCGTCGTCAACGTTTCAATGAGGCTTTAGTTAAACACTTCCATGCCTTGTCTATGCATCTAACAAAATTCTTATTGATAGCGACGGTAAGTAGCCTATGCTTTCACATATGCACATGCGTTTACCAGTACAATGGAAACTTCAACATTAAGAGGTTTAGGTGCCAATTTGATAGAGAGAAGCTAAACAAACAAACCAAAATTGAAAGCAATCCAAACTATATTTTTTTGGTTGGTGTAGATCACTTGTCCGCCCGTGTGCTCCTACACCAGACACATCAGGTAGAGAGATTGTGAGCATAGGCTCACAATGGTGGAGTTGAATAGTTGCACTACTCTACCAGGTTGCCTTCAACCTGCAATGAACTCCTTTGCTATCCAAGTGTTGAAAATCAAATTTTTTTTTGCATTTTCCAGCATCGTGCCAAAACACGCACCACTTCTCTCCAACAACACAACATCCTCCTCTTTTTTCCCTTCAAGGAATTATGTCCACCAAATCCTGAACTCCACCAAATTACTTCCTCACTTCTCTTCTCCTCTGTGGGTTCAAACCCACCTCTAACCGATCACCTCCACCAAAATCCTGCAACATCCTCAACCATCTCTAAACACAACCACGTAAAATCTACTATACACTCTTGCTCTCTATCCCTCTTTACTTTTATCATCTCATTTGAAAACACAATATCATCACAAAATTATTTTACCTCATCTTTGCTTGCAGCTGTAACATCGAACTTCACTGCGACATCTTCCACCTCCTCATCAGCTACAACTTCTTGCTCTTATTTCTTCATTGCACCAACGAGCTTTGTTAACCATTCTTCCTCAATCACCATTACTTGCGTGAACAAATCCAGTTCACCTTCACCATCCACTGTGACCTCTTCACTATTCACCTCTATCTTTTCTTCTTCTATTGTCATGCCTTCCTCATGGCATGCCATTGCTTCAACTTCTTCACCAATAGGGGATGCTCTTACTTCTTTCGCTTTCCATCTAGGGCTGCAACACTCATTTCTTGTATTCTTCTTTTCACTATCCTCTTTCAAGAGAACCTTCTTCTTCTCACTACTCTTCACCATTTTCTTCTCTCTTTCCAACACTCTTTTCCGATTTTCCACAAACCATCTTTTTCAATGTTTCACACAATTCATCCTCCACATCATCCCAATACTGCTCCCAAAACTGTATCTACACAGGCCGCTTCACGAGCCAACCCATTTTGTCTGCTACAATCTCACCTCTCTCAATCTATCATCACTTCTCAAGTTTCCTTTGTAGCTTCAAGCTCTCACTCTTGCTGCCAGGATTCCTCACACACCTAAAACAACTCTCATGAGCTTCTTCATTACCACTTCACACACTTTCCTCTCGTGCGAATTGCCTCCCAGTCAGCGATTTGCTCACACAACACTCATTAGTCTTGGTGGATCCTCTCCACTCTCAGGACTACTTGCTCTCACACTAATTGATGCAAGAGAGACCTCCCCTCTTGAATGACTAACACTTACACAATTCAAAATTCAATTTGAAATACAATGAATGAGTGACAACAATAAAAATTCCATTTTATTTATACCAATATAAAACTATTTTGTTACAAATTTTCAATTTTGGCTTTCAATAGCCTCACACTTAGAACCCCAATTAAATCCAATCTTGTTTTGGTTCAACTACCTTCTTCTCTTTTCTCCCTTCACATGGGTACTCTTCACATAAACCTTGACCTCTTCATCCGACTCAACCTCTGATCAATTTTGTCTAGCAACACTTTCCTATGCTTTTCTATGCATCCCATTTCCCATCCAATTTGCAACTATGTCCTAAAGCAGAAATAGACACAGTTATTTCCCACATTGATCCTTCTGAGAGAAGCACATGTAAATTCAACAACAATCAACAACACAGATGAAATATACTATAGAAAATAGAACACAAATATTTTACGTGGGGAAAATCCTCTTGGATAAAAAATCCCACACTCCAAAGATCGAGCCATTGTATTATTCAACAACAAATGGTTACAATACAATTGCAGGCTCTTAGCCTTTTCAGAGATTACATCTTGTTCATCTGGATACAACTGGTAGCAAACACCCCCAGAGAGATCAACCATGGCATTTTTGTTCGGGAGAGATTCTAGCAGCATAACTCTGCCTCTCTCACTCTCTGCCTCGGCCTCACGGCTTCGGCCTTTTAGCCAATCACTCAGCCTTTCTCTATCGATCCCTCTCTGGCTCTCAGCTCTTCAGCTTCTCGACTTGTCAACCTCTTTCTCCAACTCTCTTTTCAGATGTCCAACTCATTCTCCTTTTCATTCATTCACAAGAGGCTCTATGAAGTCATTCTTTTCTAATTGTCGGATTAGATCAACCAAATCATCTAGCCCAACATCCTTTGATGTTTCCATTTCCTCGTGCTTTTGTTTTTCAACTTCCACATAGAAACGGTTCAACAAATGGTTCACATCTTGCTTTCCCTGATTGGTCCAAAACGCACCACATAGGATAGTCTTCACTCTGTCAAGGGCATTCAACCTGTGTCACATGTCGGTGAGACACTAACCGTGTCTCCCTGATGCCACAGAGCCCATATCGTCATTGTCACCAAGATTCTTCACTATCGGAAAGACGTTACATCAAGTCCAGAAAGTTATCACTTAGACTTCGTCATGTCACCAAGACATCACTCCGATAATCACAAGTTTCATCGACATCAGTATTATCATTAGCAAGACAATCCCCATGATGAGACGTCATACCAATGTTCAAAAGTCATAGCGATGTGAGCAATAGTTGGCAAGACAACCATCTTTCACTGAGTCATCTCTTCGAGCCTTCATGTTATACTGAACACTGAGCAGTCGCCAAGAGTCATCGCTTTCGCTGAGAGGTCATACTGACATCAGAATTCCCATTGGCAAGACAAACACACTTCGCCAAGACATCTCACCGATGCCTTCAAGTTACACCACTGTGCTAGACAATCGGCAGGACATTTGTCTTCCGTCGAGACCTTACACCGAGCACACCAAGTCTTACCAAGTCGGTAAGACTTTTTGTCTTTTCCAAGAGCTTTCACCGATGCGCTCATGTCTTACCGAGTTGGCAAGACATTTGACCTTCACTAAGAGATTACAATGAGCTTCATTAAGTTACATCAAAATCTTCTATCATCCAAACATTTGACTTTCGTTGAGACTTCATACCGAAGTCCTTGTGTTTCTCCGATGACTCCATTTGCTAGGAGTCTCACCGAAAACACCCGAACACATGTTGCTTTGTCAGAGACATACCATTGTCGCCAAGAGGTCATAGCGGACCCCTTTCGTTACCCTGATGAAACAACTATCAGTGAGACATTTCCCTATCGCCAAGACTTCACGTTGAAGTCTTCAGGTTACCCTAAGCTCACCTTTCGCTAGGAGTCATGCTAAACACATCCCACATCGTTGGTGAGACAAACGTCCATTGCCAAGACTTCATAGCGAAGCCTTCAAGTCATACCGATGACTCCATTCGCCAAGACATCTCCTGGTCGCCAAGACTACATGCCGATAGGAGCAAGTCATGCCAATTTCCACATCGGCCAGACAGAGCAAAGGTCATGCCAATATTGGCAAGACTTCCTATCGTCACCGAGACTTCTTCCTGAGAGTTCAAGTCACTTTGAACCTGCTTATCAGTGAGACTTCTCTCGGTTGCCATGACTTCCTGCCAAATCCTTTTGTTATCCCGAAGACTCCAAGTCACCATGAGTCTCCTTGAAGCCTGATAACAAACCTTTCTATCGCTGAGACATTCTACTCGGTAGAAGTTACAATGAAGGTAATTAGTCATGACGATAGGATCCTTCGGCAAGACAAAAGCATTGTCTTGGCGACATGAGCAAAACACAAGATAAACTACTAGTTGGCCAGACAACAGGAGTGTCACAGTGATTATGCTTTCTCAGAGGTTTTAGCCTATGAGATTGAGGCATATTTTCCAACAATCTCCCACTTGACAAAGATCACACAGGCACCTCCAAAGCAACTAGGAACTTAGATCACACTAGCTCCACTAGTTCAAACCCCACAATACTCAAGACACCCAATCAACATGATTCAACAGATAACAGTCCACCAGACAATCTGCAACCAAGACCAGGCATCCAACTGCAAACCACTATCCAACGAAGCAACCAAATTGCAACCGACCACAACCTTCCAGGAAACCACATAGACCTCAACATGCTCTCATGCTCTATCAAGAAATTAGCTCCAACATCCAAGATGTTCACCTTTAGGCAACAATCCTGTCATCTTCCAACATGGCACATGTGGAAGAAAGATACAAGCCAAGGTGAATAAGCACCATTCCAACGAACACAAGAAAAAGATCCCAACAATCTCACCAACAAGATACTACTAGCATTTCACTGTGTTCAAATGCTATACAAAAGCAATATCAACTTCAAAGCTTAAAAAAAAACACAACAGTGAAGTCATTATCCAGAAACAAGATACTAAACATCAGTTAGAATAACAATCATACTAACTGCTCCCATCCAACTGATAACCCATGTGACTGGAACTAGCACCCACAACTCGTGTTATTCCATCCAATCTAACATACCTCACATGTATCACCATTAGTAAACTCATGCCAAACCAACTCATCAACAACAAATACAAGCTCCAAGTGTCAACTAGTTGAAGAAGACAAGACACATACAGGAACTCCCACTGCCTGAGTAATCTAGATCTGAAAGATCAAAGGCATCAACAAGTCTACCAATCCCAGCACATAGAAAATGTAACCATGTAGTGCCAAGGAAATATCTACAATGATATGACAACCTGCAACAAACTTACAAGGAACATTTCTCTCACCACAAACCTTCACGGCCACAAAGAGAAATTCTGCACATCATCTTCCTATAGAACATCCTTCTACATACACTTCCAATAGCCAACTATGACAAGAATGATCTTCTTCATATCCCAAAAGAAAGCCTTAACAACATCCATCCATTCAATCACCAAGATCAACCAATCTTTAAAATCAACATGGATGTAAGCATCTCAAAGAAGATCAAGCTAGTTCATTCCCCATCTCAGGAAATCAGCCCATACAACATCTCCTACCAATTCTCATTAGTAATAAGGAGATAAAAGAAACTATACAACTTCCACTATGAATCTTCCAGAATCATTAAATAGTAATTCAAGATCCATATCATGAAAGTAAACTTAATAAAACACATCTGAAAAATAAAATGGGCCAAATACCTTTCAGATAAGCTGCCAAGTAGACCAAGAGTGGGAATGAGAATACTCCTTTTAGGATATGCAAGTCATCATGACGAATCCAAGAGCAATCTCTTCATAGGTCTCTTATTGAACTCACATTCAACCAAGGTGAAGGCTTCTCGGACTTTCTGCTGAACAAATTTAACAAAAGCAACAAGCATCAACACATCTCTCATAAGAGAACAAACAACCTCACCTTATTCTTCATGAATCCATGAGTACTAGCAATCGATCATCTCATGCTAAACTTCAACTGCATTACTGCACTAACATGAAGTATCAAGCAAGTAATCAAAGTACTCAATACACAAAGAATTACTAGACCACTGTCAAAGTTCCAATCAACTGAATCAAGAACTTATCATGACATCATGATCTACACATCCCCATAGGAGATCCCATGCTTCAGGTGACTTTTCCATTGTCTCAAGTACAATGCACAATGCCAAAACTCTAGTGTACAAGCAAGAGTATATCATGAAATACAAAAAATAGACTTAAAAACAACATCACCTGTCAAGCACCACCAACACCTTAGCCAAAGACTCCAAGCATCCTCCATGGTTCCAAGATGTGCACATCTCCAAATAATGTCCATGCAAAAGCACAAGAACCCTTCTGCAACACTAAAGAAGACTATTCACCACCATGTGATGAATCCACAGTCACTGCTAGAGCTGCCACTAAAATGTGACATTTGAGCTCTCCAAGCATCATGACCACCTGCTACAGGTTCCCATAACCAACTATTTAGGCACTCAATAGTATCCATCCTCTCATCTCAAAGCAAACACCAATGCACAAGTGACCACAGACAAGGCCAACTAACAAGTTTGTACCAACAATGAATCAACCTCATGGATATAGATAGTCCACATCTGAGTTGTCTCATAGCAAACATGTAGGTAAAGACAACCCATAACATTGCACAACCCATAGATCCATTCAACAGAAATGTGCAAACCCATCATTGCATTGGAAATTGCATCACTGAGATATCAAAGAGAATAACCACGTAGACAACAAGACTTAAACACCAGATCACACTAGATCTGACTTGCCAAACATGTCCACAATGAGCACCATAATCAAGGAACACCACCACAAGAATGCTGAGTGACAAATCACTTACCAACACTCCCATGTAGAGAAGAAAACATACCTCCTCAAACCATGCACCAAGCATGCATGCAGACCTGCAACTATCTCATCCAGGAACACCCCAAAAGGCTAATGCCTAGACAATAGCTTAACAACAACTCCACATGATCACAAGTTTTTGCTTAACCGTGTAAAACCTACAAAACCACAAATCCATGCAAGTACAAAACATCCTTAGAAAGGAAACAATAGTTCAAGAGAATCCAGACCCCTTTTAGGCCAACTCTAAACCACGAACATGTACATGCATCCGAGAAAGAGAGGAAGGCTATTTCAGAAGATTGCAAATCATCTAATGATTAACTTCATAGCCTTCAAGCATTCGAGGTTAACAGGAAACAGTTCCTTCCAACACCAAGAACCACCACCTAGCATAAGCACTTTGAAGAATCCACCTCATACTTCAAGGTTAAACCTCTACCAGCCAGGAGACACAGATCACAACATGATCAACTCATTTTTCCATCTTGACCATCCTTCAAGCTGCATGCTGTCTTAGAATACCATAAGGCTTCCACTCATCAAAGGATCAATCCATCAGTCCATTCCTCTAGATTTCTTCTAGCCCATCAAGCTAAGAAATCTTCACAAGAGAAATATCCAGAACCAACAACCAAAACCAAGGCTCTAATACCACTTGTAAGGAAATTTGGGAGCGTATCTAGTGAAAACTTCATATAGTAGTGCCTTCGGTAACTTTCATTTTGATTAGGTTACCTCAAAGACATGTTCCAACTATGTCCTAAAGCGGAAACAAACACATTTATTTCCCACATTGATCCTTCTGAGAGAAGCACATGTAAATTCACCAGCAATCAACAACACAGATGAAAGATACTACAAAAAATAGAACACAAAGATTTTACGTGGGGAAAATCCTCTCGGATAAAAAACCCCACACTCCAAAGATCAAGCCATTGTATTATTCAGCAACAAACGGTTACAATACAATTGCAGGCTCTTAGCCTTTTCAGAGATTACATCTTGTTCATCTGGATACAACTGGTAGCAAACACCCCCAGAGAGATCAACCATGGAATTTATGTTCGGGAGAGATTCTAGCAGCATAACTCTGCCTCTCTCACTCTCTGCCTCGGCCTCATGGCTTCGGCCTTTCAGCTAGCCACTCGGCCTTTCTCTATCGATCCCTCTTTGGCTCTTAGCTCTTCAGCTTCTTGGCTTGTCAACCTCTTTCTCCAACTCTCTTTTCAGAATGTCCAACTCATTCTGCTTTTCATTCATTCACAAGAGGCTCTATGAAGTCGTTATTTTCTAACTGTCAGATCAGATCAACCGAATCATCCAACCCAACATCCTTTGATGTTTCCATTTCCTCATGCTTTTGTTTTCCAACTTCCACACAGAAACGGTTCAACAAACGGTTCACATCCTGCTTTCCCTGATTGGTCCAAAACGCACCACATAGGATAGTCTTCACTCGGTCAAGGGCATTCAACTTGTGTCGCATGTCGGTGAGACACTAACCGTGTCTCCCCAATGCCACATAGCCCATATTGTCATTGTCACCAAGAGTCTTCACTATTGGCAAGACGTTACACCGAGTCTAAAAAGTTATCGCTCAGACTTCATCATGTCACCAATACATCACTCCGATAATCACAAGTTTCATCGACATTAGTATTCTCATCGGCAAGACAATCCCCACGATGAGACATCATACCGATGTTCAAAAGTCATAACGATGTGAGCAATAGTCAGAAAGACAACCATCTTTCGTTGAGACATCTCTTCGAGCCTTCATGTTATACCGAACACTGAGCAGTCTCCAAGAGTCATCGCTTTCGCTGAGAGGTCATACCGACATTAGAATTCCCATTGGCAAGACAAACACACTTCGCCAAGACATCTCACCGATGCCTTCAAGTTACACCTCTGTGCTCGACAGTTGGCAAGACAGTCATCTTCTGCCATGACCTTACACTGAGCACACCAAGTCTTACTGAGTCAGCAAGACTTTTTCTCTTCGCCGAGAGATTTCACCGATGCACTCGTGTCTTACCGAGTCAGCAAGACATTTGACCTTCACCAAGAGATTACAGCGAGCTTCATTAAGTTACACCAAAATCTTCTGTCAGTCAGACATTTGACTTTCATTGAGACTTCATACCGAAGTCCTTGTGTTTCTCCCATGACTCCATTCACTAGGAGTCTCACCGAAAACACCCGAACACATGTTGCTTTGTCGGCCAGACATACTACTGTCGCCAAGAGGTCATAGCGGACCCCTTTCGTTACCCCGATGACACAGCTATCAGCGAGACATTTCCCTGTCACCAAGACTTCACACCGAAGTCTTTAGGTTACCTCGAGCTCACCTTTCGCCATAAGTCATGCCGAACACATCCCACACCGTCGGTGAGACAAACGCTCGTCGCCAAGACTTCACAGCAAAGCCTTCAAGTCATACCGATGACTCCATTCGCCAAGACATCTCTCGGTCACCAAAACTACATGCCAATAGGAGCAAGTCATGCGAATTTCCACATCAGCTAGACAGAGCAAAGGTCATGCCGATATTGGCAAGACTTCCTATCGTCACCGAGACTTCTTTCTGAGAGTTCAAGTCACTCTGAACCTGCTTATCGGTGAGACTTCTCTCGGTCGCCATGACTTCCTACCGAATCCTTTTGTTATCCCGAAGACTCCAAGTCACCATGAGTCTCCCCAAATCCCGATAACAAACCCTTCTATTGCCGAGACATTCCACTCGGTAGAAGTTACCATGAAGGCCATTAGTCACAGCGATAGGCTCCTTCAGAAAGACAAAAGCATTGTCTTGGCGACATGAGCAAAACACAAGGTAAACTGCCAGTCGGCCAGACAACAGGAATGTAACAACAATTATGCTTTCTCAGAGGTTCCAGCCTGTGAGATTGAGGCATATTTTCCAACAAATGTCTTTGCTCATTTTTCTTGGTCGGCCCTCTCTTGACTATTGACCCCCACTCTATGCCGTCTCTTGTCTATAGTTTTAGGGAGTTAACATCCTTTTCAATCAATGCAACAACTCCCCCCCTTCACAGTCCCTTCATCTTCTCTATTCACAACCCATCTTAATGTTTATGTTTTAATCTACATTTAAATTCTACTGCCTCACATTCTAATCAATCTCCTCAACATGGCGTCCACTTCCTTAACAAGCTATGTTGCCTTGGATTCTTGTTTGATGCCTCCTTTGTCCTTCTTGATCGATCCTCTTCATGTTTTCCTCGAAGATGAAAAGGTACACAATAAACATCAATTTCCCCTTTCTTAAATTCTATGTTTTGATCCCAAATTGGTGGTCTTCTGATATGCCAAGATGGTCGATTTCTCACTTACATGGTGTTTACAAACTATGCTTGGACTTATTGTTTCAAATTTTGTTTTGTACTCCTGTTGTCCATTGCCAATGTTTCAATGAGGCTTTAGTTAAACATTTCCGTTCCTTGTCTATGCATCTAACAAAATTCTTATTGATAGTGATGGTAAGTAGCCTATTCTTTCACATGTGCACACACATTTACTAGTGTAGTGGCAACTTCAACACTAAGAGGTTTAGGCACCGATCTGATAGAGAGAAGCTAAACAAAACAAACCAAAATTGAAAGAAATCCAAAATTTATTTTTTTGGTTGGTAGTGATCACCTGTCCGCTCGTGTGCTCCTACACCAGAAGAGTTACCCATAACCCAACTTATTTGAAGAGGCTAACCATTCATTACCATTATGGTAACTTATTTACTCTTGCTTGATAGGAAATCCTTTGTCATTTTTTAGATCTGCGAGCAACTTGAAGTAATTACTATCTGTTACTTCCAACCAACCACCATATATTGCCACACGCTCAACAAGCTGAAACCACCCTTTATTCCCTTCATCCAGCCACCAAATGTACCTATTGAATTCAAAAGAGTGAGATCACATTTAACAAGTTTGGATACACACTTTTTTGAGTGCATGAGTACATACAGACAATAAGGATCGTTGGGTATGGTAACACCCACTTCAAAGTGCAAAGATCTATGTGTCAACATTGTCCTAATATATCCGTTGTAATTACTGCACTGACCGCCAACACATCCATATTGTGAGTACATGGCTCAAGGTTCAAGACCCAACCAGACCACCCACATAAAGTTTGCAATCATTTCCAAATCATTCCCCGCCTGTCTCAATGGTCCCCAAAGCTTGTGCAACATTGATGACCCTTGTCCCATCCAACATCCCACCTTGTCCACCTTGGCATCTTTCTTTAATTTTTTTCCCTTTTAGCCACGACCTTAGCCAACCTGTTAGCCATGTCGTTACCTTGTCTATATATGTGGTTGACCCTATATGACTTTAATTTATCCAATATCTCTTTTATGGGTCAAAGCCAATGGTTCAACTTCCAATTTGGTGTGCTATTGAGATGGATAATGTAGACACATAAAAATGGCCTAGACTCACAAACCATATTTTTATGTCTTATCAGACTTCGTCTATAGTCCAAATTCAACTATTAATTAAATAATTCATAATTATTTAATTAATTCATATATTTTATTCCTCTTGATTATTTAAATAAATAAATTTTATTTATTTATTTAAAAGCGTTACTAATTATCTAATGTCTCTCACAATTAAATAAATTTCTTAATTTATTTAATTATCCTTGTCCATGATTTCCTCCTGATTATTTAAATAAATAAGTTTTATTTATTTAATGTGTCATTAATATCTCATGACCTCTTATAATTAAATAAATTCTTTAATTTATTTAATTATCGTCCACCATCACCTTTTCCGATTTTAAGTAAAGATATTTATTTAAAATTGTCCACTCCCTATCTCATGGCTGTTTCTAATTTAAATAAAATCATTTATTTAAATTATCCTACTTTCTAATTTTCCCGATTTTTAGTAAATGATTAAGATTTTAATTATTTACTGTCACATGATTTTTCCTCCTTTTTGAGTCAAATTTGTTTTTAATTCAAAATAATCTTTTTCCTTCAAAAAATCAAATAACTTTTATTTGATTCTTGATTTTTCAGATTTGCTTTTCAGTTCAACTCTTATTGATTTTTCGAATCTCACAACTCAAGCAGTCTTTATCTTCTCGATTTTCGAAAATCTTTATTTTTCTGATTAATTATCTCATTTATTCTCCATCGCTGATTCGATTTTCTTAGATGACATCTCAACCACTCATTTAATAATTTTTCCCTAACCCTGATTAGGATTTGTCATATTAAATCTCATCCTCTGATTTTAGGCTTCTGTCAAAATTCAATCTCGTCTGTCCGTCCAAAATTGCATTTTCTATAAAATGCCAATTTTGCTCACAATTTCGATTACACTTAGACATTTACACATGTAAATAGGGAAAAATTCAGATTTAATGTATTGAAAACAACAAATTAACTAAACCCTATCAAGCACCATGAAGCACAAACTAGAATGAAAATGCAAATAAACAAAGGAAATGCAAACCAATTTTCAAACTAGACTTGATTGACCTCCACGACTCTTCTCCACCTGCATGAGAATGCAAGATTTTGAAGGTTGATTGTTGGATGAATGTTGGTTGCTCAATTCAATAGCATAACATTGACATGGGGATGATAGATGAATGACAATAGATAGAAATGGATGAAAGACTCAATAATTATTTTGACAACATAAAGATACTTGAAGAAACAACCCCCCTAAATGGCTTATGAGAGAGTTTATTTATAGGAAATGTCCGATTTGGATTGACGGTTGAGATTGGATGTCAATAAGATGTCTAAATCAATGGCCAAAATTGAAAGTTGTAGTATGGACTAGGGTTAGGTCAAAATTAGGGAAATGACAAGAAATGAATGGCTAAGATTGAATTATAAGATAATTCAATCAAGGGCTGAAATTAAATGAGATGTCAAGAGATAAGATTTGATTTGGAAGATAAGATTGGCAAGAACAAAGAGGTGATAGGAGAAATTAAATAATTAAAATTATTTAATCTAGGTGACCAATGAATAATTAAATAATTAAAATAATTATTTTATTATAGAAGAATATGACAAAAGTAATTATTTTAAATTAAATAATGATTTAATTCAAAATTCAAGAGAGTGGACCAAATTAAATAAATAAAATTTATTTAATTTATGAGAGAAGAGGCTAATGAATAATTAAATAATTAAAATAATTATTTAATTATAGTGGATAGTGGACAAAAATTAAATAAATAAAATTTATTTAATTTTAGAAAGAAGAGGACTTAATTAGTGACGCAATTAAATAAATAAAATTTATTTAATTAATCAAGCAAGAAATAAAAGTAGGAATGAAGTAATTAAATAATTAAAATTATTTAATTAATAGAAGACACGACTTTAGAAAATAATTAAATAATTAAAAATTATTTAATTAGCAAAGACAAAAGGGGAAATGATAGAGAATTTAGAAATCACAAGCCTAGGACAATTTTTAGTGTCTACATTTTTCCCCTCTTTGAGATGATGTGAGATAATGAGATTTGTGTCGAGTAACATCATTTCAAAGAAGCTAAGGTATGTATAGAGGAAAATGGATGATGACAAAAGATAGGATGATGATTAAATAAGAGTGGGATGATGATGCCCCCTCGAGAGGATAGGCGGGTTGAAAGAACATGGGTATGCTCTCGAAATGAAATGATAATGAGGGACAAGATGCATGATGTAAGATAAGAAGTAGATGAAGGAGATGAATGATACATTATGCTACAAGAAATTGAGCAACCATGATGTTTGATGTAACACTAGACATGATGCACCAAGGTATAAAGACCAAGGTGATGATGTGTCTTGTGCCCTAGCGTAATACAACCTTGTCTAAATACAAGATATGAATATTAGCTGGAATAAGTCGGATTCAATGCAAATGCAAGACAAAAATGATAACACACACAAGCACACAAGCAAGCATGCACAAATGATACAAAAACAAACAAGGTATTGCCCCTGTCAAGTTGCAAATCAATGAGTAATTGATTGACTGATGATGATGACTGAAAGTGTTGTCATTGCGGGGAAAGACTTATCCCTAGATCAACACAAGGATGACTGACTATTTGATTGATTGAATTTGATTGATTGGTTTATGATAAGATTAGGATCAAGACCAAAGGATTTGATTGGATAATTTGACAAGATTGATTGACTTGATTGATGCGGACTAAGGATTGACTTGCATTTGGATTATTGCTTGACATTTTATGATTTTTATTTTTTTTTGGATTTTGACATTTTATGTTTTTTTTTGGATTTTTTGGGATTTTTGACATGTTATGATTTTTTGGATTTTTGACATTTTATGATTTTTGGGAATTTTTTGAAATTTTATGATTTTTTTAGCTTTTTGACATGTTTTGAGGTGTCAATGGATGAAAATTTAGGTAGCCTTTGTGCTAGATACCAATGACAAGGGGAAAACCAAGTCTAGGTGCAAGGGTGGGTGATAGGATAAGGGATAAAAGGCTCATGATAAATGGATGGATGGATAGGATGTATGCATCAGAAGAGAGCAAGGATGTGATCTCCAAAGACTATGTCGCATAGGAATGATATGCCCCATTCTAGGCACAAGACTTAGAATTTTTCATGACAAAGCTTATGAGAATAGGATAATGATAGGCTTGGTTTAGAAAGGATGAGGTATGTCAAGAGATACCCAAAAACAATGTGTCAACATTTTTCCCCTATGTCTTCATCAAGATCAAAAGGAGAAGGGTGGATAAGTGTACCCAATATGATAGGTAGGTATGATGGCTAAGATGGTAGGTAGGATGCAATGATATGACATGAAAATGATAGGTTGGATAGATAAGACATTGTGCCCCCAAGTGTAAGTGGCATAGAAGATCAACCTACACATGATGCCTGTTTGCCAGGTTTTCATCATGGTACTTATCCAGGGCGCCTGTTTATCAGGTTTTCACTGTTGGATGAAGGGATTTCTCTTTACTTTTTTTTTTTTTTGACTTTTTGACTTTTGGATAGGAGGGACTCAAGTGTCTAGTTGCATGAAAGGTGATAGTCCCACGAGGGATGGATGTCATTGCATGGACCATGTCAAATGCCATTATGCCCATAGATGTTGGTAAGGGATGACATGAAATGGAGATAGAGTAGGTAGATGATGGATTATGATGTGTATTATGGAGGAAAATGGTGGATTATATGGGAATTATGCAAAAGATGAATGGGGAGGCCTAGCCAAAGGCATGAACCATAGGGATGTGATGGGGAAGATATGTAGGATAGTGGATGGGCGGTGACAAGATGGAGGTATAAGGGCTTGTTGTGAAATGGAAGGGAACCATGACCAATGGTTGCACACATTGTGATAAACATTGAACCTTTTGATGTGGACAGGGTGTAGGAAGCAATGGAGATGTTTGCTTAGGAGATGGTGGATGAAGGGCTTTAGGCACCCACATAGACTTAGTATTTTTATAACTTTTATTTGTCTTGTGGGATTTTTGTAATTTTTGAATGGAATGTATATTTTGGATGGAAGTGGATGGTTGGGATTTTTGTGATGTGGATGCCTCATTTGACTTGATTTCTTTTTGCTTAGGTAACCAAACCATTTTGTTTTTAGACTTTTCTTTTGGAGATATGGGCTTATATAACTTTTTGGATGCACTTGGCTTTGACATTTTGTTTTGATGTCCTAAGGTATTAGGGTCCTTAGGATTTTTTACTTTATAGGTAGAGACATTAAATTTTTTTCTTTTGAATCCCTTGGGTATGGTGGAATGAGTGGAAGCTTCTTGTTTAGACAATGTGTGCA
Organism: Sequoia sempervirens; assembly: GCA_007258455.2. NCBI lineage: Eukaryota > Viridiplantae > Streptophyta > Pinopsida > Cupressales > Cupressaceae > Sequoia > Sequoia sempervirens. Next base: position 26,523 of record VDFB02015250.1, on the reverse strand, counting down.
TTTGTTGGTCATGATTAGGAATGTTAGGGTATTTATGGATAAATGGATAAGAGGATTGAATGGTAGGGATATTAGGTGTTGGAAGTAATGGTGGTAAAGTGGATAGAGGGAAATTAGGAGTTGGAAGCAATGGTGGTAGAGTGCATGGAGGGAAGTGTATGGTCACATGCTTTTGACATTTGTAGGATGACGATGGTGGAATGGCAACATATGTTTTAGGCGTATGATAGAATTTATGATGGAAAGTGGACTTAGGATGCATGGAGGAAATACCAACATCTTGAGATTGGTGTCCTTGGGGTGTATGCCCAAGGCCATAAGAGTGTGAAGGGACTTTGATGTGGATGGGCTCCAAAATACCTTGTTCATGAAGATCTAAACCTTTACCTTGGTGGTTCATGTTTTGGAGTATGCAATGGACAATAGGACTAGGTGTAGGTGGAACACTAGACACAAGTTCCTTATTGGATGGAGAAAATGAAGCAAGCAAAGATAATGGTTGTTGTTGTTTTGAGGAACATTCATGAATGATGGTGGAAAGACCAATAGGATATGATGGAGGACTTGCAATGGGGTTGATAGTGGGTGATGGAGGATCATTAGGATCTTGATTAGCATTGTGTTCACTTAGATCCAAGGTATTTTTTTGATCTTCTATGTGTGCTTGGGAGGCACTTGTGTCATCAAGGGAAGTAGATGTTGATGGATCATGGATAGGACTACATGGAGATGAATTTGGAATATCTTGCTCATGGATGGGTATAGGATCAAGTTGCTCATGGATAGGCTCTTCATCATTATGGATATCATCTTGATCATAAAAAAGATATAGATTATGGATAGGTTGGATGAAAATGATTTGATCTTGATTAGGACTAGGGCTTGATTTTTACACATGCTTGGGAGTAGACTCTTGATATACCTCTTGGGTTGCTTGAATGGAATTGCAAGGGGATGAATCTTGGAGAGACTTGACATGTTCTTGATGGTCAACAACATGGAGACATGATGGAGGTTGACTTGGACTTATGAGGGGAGACTCTTGACTTGGCCCAAGGGGTTGAGGATGATATGGTTGACTTGAACTACTTGGCATGATGTTTGAGGACTCTTTTGTATGTTCAAGTATATGAGGTGAATGACATGGCAACAATTGATTCCTTTCTTGTAGCCCTTGGGTCACATCCTTTGTAGGTGGATTGGTGGATTTATGTAATACCATCAATTTGTGTTTTAAATATCTAAATGTAAGGCATTGATTTGATGGAGGATTAGATGATGGTGGGGGTAATGAAGAGTTTGATGGGTTAGAAGGTGGAGATGCCAATGAATTAGGACTAAGACATGGTGGCTTAGGGATAGGAATTTGATTGGATGGTGGTAAGGGTGCATGGAATAGATTGATGTTCCCCTTGTCAAAGGTGGCATTAAGACTTAAAGGCTCTTGATGTTGTTGCCAAGGTGGACTTGGGATCCTATATTCTTGTTGTGATATGGGTGGATATGTTGATGTGGAATTGACACGGAAGGTTAATGGGTTTTGTTGGCATGATGATGAAGGTGACACATAGGATTGTGGTTGAATGTTTTGAGGTTGGAATGGTGTTTGGACTTGTGATATGATTTGTTGTTGTGATGATGATGGAGGGGTTGAATAGGATAACGACTGTTGAAAAGTTGATTGATGTGAATAAGGGTTGACATTAGAAGAGTTGTGATAGGTTGATGAAGGGGAAAATTGATGTGTGGATGGATGAGGTTGATATGATGATATAGGTGACACATAGGGTTGATGTGAAATGTGTTGATGTGGTGATTGGACTTGATAATGTGCTTTTTGGACTTGACAATTGGCCATGAGGTATTGGATTTGTGCTATGAATTGTTGCATTTGAGGTGATTGGTTTGTTTGAAGTTGTTGGATCATGTCATTGACTCTTTGAATGATTTGTTGGTTTAAAGGTGCTTGACTTGTTTGAGCTACGTGAAGCATGTGAACAAGCTCTTGTGCTATGTCTTCCAATGTTTTCATGGTGTAAAATGATGTTGATTGGATTAAAGAGATGATGATGTGGAATGAAGAGATTGTATGATGGATGATGTGGCAAGTGTTTATTGGAAGTTTGACTTGGGAAATATCAAACACAAGATCTCACATGTAAATGCATGAACACACACACCAAGCACAATGATAAGTTTGTCTTCCAAGATTAGATGTTATGATTAAGCAAAAACTTGAATACACAACAACAAGCCTTATGACTAGTCAAGTGGGGTATGGCCAATTAGGTCTCAAGTGAGTTTTCACAAGGTTGAATAGGTATAATTTGGAAGCAAAATATTTCCAATAAGCTGGGAGAAAGGGGTAACCCACCCTTCACCGTCACTTCCCAAAGGTATAAAGTTCTTTGGGGCTTAGCCTAGAGTGACAAAATTTCAACTCCCAAAGGAGCGTGTCTTTGGATTCACACTCAATTAAAGTCATCCCTTGGATGGGTGTGTGCTCCAAGCAGGCCTCCTAAGAAGGGTATGACAAAAGCAAACCAAGTGAGGTGTTATGGAGGACACGCACACTTGATTCACACTCGTAGTGATTAATTTCCCTTTAGAAAATATAAATGTGTGTAAAACAGTTTAAAGGCTTGTTCTTTTTAAACCCAAGTCAAGATGTGTGATTGAAGAAAATGGTTCTTTTTAAGCCTAATTTCAATGATGTGACAATCAAACAAGATTTATTTTAGACTCCAAAATCCAAATGTGTGACAAACAAGATGTTCTTTTTAAGCCCAAATTGAAGTGTTTTGACAAGCAATGATTAAGAGATGAAAGATGGATTGTGTGCACCTAGAATTTATTTAGCTCCAAATATTTGTCCACTTGATCCAATGTGTCCTTTGAAGTGTTTATTTTCTGCACATGCACAAAACCAACAACAAACCCTAACAAGATAATTGATCACTACTATTAGAGGGTTAGCTAGTCAAGGTAAATCAGATTTTTGGAAATATTTTTAACAGTAAAATAAAAAATAAAGAGAATAAAACATGTCTAAAATCTCAAAATGTTTCCAAAAATGTAAATAAATTAGAAAAATTTGCTGTTTTGCACCTGAAATTATTTTTTTATGAAAAATCATAAAAAATACGAAACAACTCCTAAAATTCTAATTTTTTGATTGAAGTCGTATACTATCATTCCAAATCTGTAAAAAAAAACTTGTGATCAGATTTGCAACCTTTTGTGAGATATAAGCAAATATTTGTGAAACCCTAATTTTAAAAGATCTATTGTTTGACTAATAATTTCGCATCCAAATTTAAAAGATAAAGAACAGACCCCTATTAAAATTTAGAGAGCTTTCTAGAAATGTAAACATATTTGAAAAATTCAATAATTTTCTCTCAAAATTAATTTTTCATGAAAAATAGAAATTTTTTTATAAAAAATTCAAACCAGCTAAAAATTTGATTTTTGGAATGGAAGCTCTAGACATTGTTTTTAACTTGAAGATTTTTTTTTGTGAAAAAATACATAACTGTTTGAAAGTTATGGTCGAATCTTTAGAACTATGGTTTTATCCACAATGATGTCAAAACCTGCAACAAAAAGCAAACAAAACTTGCAACAAAAGAATCCAACTCCAAGATTTTTCAAAATGTGTTAAAATATGTCGGGTTCACCAATGTAAATAGGGAAAAATTCAGATTTAATGTATTGAAAACAACAAATTAACTAAACCCTATCAAGCACCATGAATCACAAACTAGAATGAAAATACAAATAAACAAAGGAAATGCAAACCAATTTTCAAACTAGACTTGATTGACCTCCATGGCTCTTCTCCACCTGCATGAGAATGCAAGATTTTGAAGGTTGATTGTTGAATGAATGTTGGTTGCTCAATTCAATAGCATAACATTGACATGGGGATGATAGATGAATGACAATAGATAGAAATGGATGAAAGACTCAAGAATTATTTTGACAGTATAAAGATACTTGAAGAATCAACCCCCCTAAATGGCTTATGAGAGAGTTTATTTATAGGAAATGTCTGATTTGGATTGACGATTGAGATTGGATGTCAATAAGATGTCTAAATCAATGGCCGAAATTGAAAGTTGTAGTATGGACTAGGGTTAGGTCAAAATTAGGGAAATGACAAGAAATAAATGGCTAAGATTGAATTATAAGATAATTCAATCAAGGGCTGAAATTAAATGAGATGTCAAGAGATAAGGTTTGATTTGGAAGATAAGATTGGCACCGACAAAGAGGTGATAGGAGAAATTAAATAATTAAAATTATTTAATCTAGGTGACCAATGAATAATTAAATAATTAAAATAATTATTTAATTATAGAAGAATATGAAAAAAGTAATTATTTTAAATTAAATAATGATTTAATTCAAAATTCAAGAGAGTGGACCAATTTAAAATTTATTTAATTTATGAGAGAAGAGGCTAATGAATAATTAAATAATTAAAATAATTATTTAATTATAGTGGATAGTGGACAAAAATTAAATAAATAAAATTTATTTAATTTTAGAAAGAAGAGGACTTAATTAGTGACGCAATTAAATAAATAAAATTTATTTAATTAATCAAGCAAGAAATAAAAGTAGGAATGAATTAATTAAATAAGTAAAATTATTTAATTAATAGAAGACATGACTTTAGAAAATAATTAAATAATTAAAAATTATTTAATTAGCAAAGACAAAAGGGGAAATGATAGAGAATTTAGAAATCGCAAGCCTAGGACAATTTTTAGTGTCTACAACACATACTCACAATTCATAGATGCTTGCATTTTCATTTTATGACTTTGACATAATTGTCTTAGGCATTAGAGTCATTTTGTCATAGACATTTAGATTTTATTTTCTCATATTCCAAAATCCTTCAAAGCTTGTGTAGAACATAGTCTTATTTTCAAATTTCTTACACATTCAATCTAAGGGCATCAATCAACAAGTTAAAAGGTGCTATGAAGGTAAATCATGGAAGCTTCAACGAGTGATAGGTATACTTGTTTCATTTATTTTGGCTTTCTTTGTTCTTGATAGCTTCTTTGGGTTTGCATGCTTTGTTATTTAATAATCTAACCTATAGAAAATAACCCTTAGATACATTGGTGAACCCGTAATTTTGTAGAAAAATTTGTGTTTTCTTATTTGTTTTCGCTGTTTTGCAGGTTACAACCAAGAATTCATACGAAATCCTGTCACTTTTTTTTGAGCATAGAAAAAAGGGCACATGGAATACTTAAAAAAAAAATTATCTGGGTTTTGTAGCCTCGTTCTTAGCTTTTTGGAACTTCAAACGGTTTAAAATTTTGTTAAGATTTGAGAAAGTTATGTCTGTTTTAGTATTTGTTGTTTTTTTAATCTAACTTTTAAAACCCACGTTTTCTTTTGCCTATAAAAATCTTCTCGTGCAAAATTTTGAAAAAATACTTTGTGGGTTTTGAAGGTTTGATTTTCAGCTTTCCATGGATTCAAACGATTTAAAATTTCATTAAGTTTTGAGAAAGTTATTGCTGTTTTAATTTGCTGTTGTCATTAAACTTTTCTTTTGAGTTACTAATTCGGGTTTACAACATGTGGCGTTGGAATTTTTCGTGGGTCAAAGACATATTCAAACTATTGACATGCGATTTTATAGCTACGTGTGTCGAAGATTTATCTCTCAAACCACTTGTTTTCAATTTTTAATTTAGGAACATTTCCTTTGGTGCTCTAAAATGAACTCTGTTTGCAAGTGTTTGATTATGTTTGAACAAATGGTAGGTGATTATGCTCTCACTTTGTGAAAACTTGGTGATCAGAAAACCATAACTATTTTATCTATTATACACCCTTAAGACTTAGTAATCGAAGTATCCTCTCACCTTGAGCTTTCGAGCAATCTTGGGTGTAAGAGAAACGGTTACTGACTCTAGAACTTGGGCCTGTTCTGGTGAGAAAAAGTACTCACCCCAGGACGACTCAGACTGATAGCACCCTGAACTCGAGGGACTTCCAATAGGTATATAAAAGTGGATTCTTAGGAAAAGCCCAAGAATTACACGTATGGTTCTGACGAGATAGATTTGAAAGGGGACTCTTGCTGCATAGATCATGCCCTACAAATGACATTTACCGTAATGAGGTTGTCCCCTTCCAGATGGGTGCGATTAGCCCCAATCTCCAATCCCAATTGTAGGCTAATCAAGGTAGCTTTGAACTCTACCTCATTATTAGTACAAGTCCTAAGATAAATGGATTTGTTAGCAATTGTTTTTCCTTGGTTTTCCCTCACAACACATCTAGCCCAACTTGACCCAGGATTGCCCTTCGAAGCCCCATAAAAATTTATTTTAACCCACCCATCCTCCGAGGCCTCCCACTTCACATCCTTCCTCCTTTTTAGTGTAATATCATCTGTACCCATCCCACGCAATAGGGGGTTTTAAACCTGTGAATGTCTTTATTATCTTGTCATCCCAATATGACCCTTTGCTTGGTTGAGTTAGATCAAGCAACCTCATTGACTAGTTCTATGATCACACCTTTGATTTTAGCACAAAGTCTCTCACATTCCATACCCTTGTCTTGAAAAATCCGCCTGTTACACTCCTTCCAGATCTTCCATATAATGGTGGATAGGCTGACCACCAATATACTATCAAAAGCTATTTTTTTGGATGAGAGTGGCCACATATGGAACCGGTCCATTAGGTTTGAGGGGGTAGGGCACTAGAAGTTTAACTTGTTCATGAAGTATTTCCAACACTTGTCAGAATAAGGGAAAGTTAGCAAAATGTGGTGAGCAATATTGTTGATGTTCTTACATAGCACACACTGCCCCAATCCCTGAATCCCAAAGGTTGCAAGTCTATCCTTAGTGAGAATCCTCTTTTGGACTACCAACCAAGAGAAAACACTAGCCTTTGGAAGACATCTTTTACCCCAAATGAGCTTGCACGACCAATTTTTCCTGGCAATTGTGATTTCCTTTACTTTGTACCCAAACTTGAATTTGTATGACTCAGAGCTAGAGCCACACCATCTGATGATATCTTGCTGGTTGGATGGGGCAAAATTTCTATTTTTTCAATATTTCTGCTAGAGCCACTTTTTGTGCCTGGGGGGCATTAATTTCTTAAAGGGGGCACCACTCCCATTGCCTCACACCATCCTGCCAAGTTATTTTTCCATAGTTACATACCTTTTTTCCCCACACTTTGATTATCTTTACTTTGATGTCTTCCAAATCAAGGTGAGCAACAATTGATACCAATCCCCCCCATGAGTCATTCCAAAATGATGTACTTTGACCATTTCTAATTTCCCATGTTACATGTTTGGAAATGACATCTCTGCATTCCAAAATGTAGTTCCATATCGCAGATCCCCTAGGGGGATCCATAGTAGTTAGGATGCGCGTTGGATAGTCTGAATCCAAGTACTTCCTTCTAAGTATCTTGACCCATTTATGCTCCCCTTTTTCATACATGTCCCGAGCAAGTTTATCCCCCCATGGCTAAGTTCATTATTGTTAGTTACTTAAGGCCTACCCCACCCGCCTCCTTGGGGGAACATAATTTATCCCAAGCTACCAATGGAAATTTCTATTGTTCCCCGAATCCACTCCAAAAGAACATCCTAAATATCTAGTTGACATTATCATCCACCGCTTTAAGGATTTTCAAACAGGCCATTAAGTATACTAGGATGGTTGATAGTACTACCTTGACCATCAAGAGCCTACTAATAGAGGATAACCATTTCCCCTTCTAGGTCCCCAACTTATTCTTGTAGCTGTTGACTAAGTTTTCCCATTAACTTTCCTTGTTGATCCCCACAAATAATGACATTCCCAAGAATTGACTAGGGAAGTTCGCCACCCTCAAACCCATAATCCTTGCCAAATTTCTTTGAAGGCTTGGTTGAGTATTGAGGAAGAACACCTCTGACTTCCTCCAATTGATGCTTTTCCCAAACCCCAAGCAATATTCGTCAAGGTAGTTCTTGATGGTTCTAGTTTCCTTTCTACTAGCAACACCAGAGATAATGGTGTCATCAACAAATTGCTGATGTGTAGTTGTGCCCAATCCGTTTGCCACTGATACCCCCAACCATTGTCTTGCACTCCTTAGAGAGTTGATACCTTTGCCCAAAGCTTCCACCATGATGATTAAAAGAAAAGGGGATAGTGGGGTAAAAGTACAAAGTTGTGTCACACTTTCGACCAACTTATTAACACAACTGAATTTAAGTATTTCCAACTAAAAATCAATTTTGATCAAACATATGATCTAGTAAGATTCATTCTAGCTAAGTTAGATACTTCCACAACTTTTTCAACTAAAATTATTGGCTAAAAATATATGGAGCACCACTTTGAGGCCAATTTACCAAAAAAATATAAAATTATTTAAAAAACTTGAAGTTTCAATAACTCCTACTCATATAAATAACATTTTTTTAAATATAAAAATACCCTTTTGTAGATCGAAAAGTGTAGTTTTCAAAAATATATTTATTTTAACAGTTTAATTATTATTTATATTATATTTTTTTATTTTTACTAAAAGTCAGTTATCGGCACAAAATATTAGGTTGATTACCATGCCAAGGAAAAATACTAAAACTTATTAAATTTTTTTGAAGAAAATATGATGCACTAGATAAAAGAATCTATATCAAGATGGTATACTTTTTTTTTTTCATTTTAGATAAATATTTAATATGAAAGTTGACGTCGAATGGAAACAATTGTTTTTTAATACACTCATTTTAATATTTATTTAAATATATATATATGTATCAAAATTGGAAAAAAATATATCCATGCACTAAATTTTCAAGTTATAAATACACTAAAAATTTGAAAGAAAAAAAGTAAAATTTACTATAAAAAGTTTGATGTCTCATGTAACTTCATTTTTTAGCATTTTATCAACAACTAAATTGTAGTGTTAATTTATAAAAAACTAGTTTAAAATAATTTTTTAATTTTTTTTGAAAAATATAAATATAAAACATACTAAAATATACACATTTTACTAGTTTACATCATTTCAAAATTCAAAACATATATGCCACTTTTTAGTGATTCAAGTTTAAAAGTTGGATCAGTGTTGGCCTTTTCCTTTATAAAGTGTGACACAACTTTGTACTTTTACCCAGTGGGTTGCCCTGTCTTAGACCCCTCGAAGAAGCAAAGAAAGCATGGGTTGCACCATTTATGAGGACCAAAAATTTTGTTGTAGAAATGCAATAGTTGATCCATTTGATCCAATCTTCTTTAAATCCAAATTTCCTCAACACTTCCACTAGAAATTGCTTGTTGATGCAAGTGGGACTCCCAAATGCATGTCATAACCCAAAACTCATAAACAATTTCTCAAAACATCAGATGCAAAGACTCTCTAGTTATAAACAAACTCACAATCCACCACATTAACAACAAACAAATTTATGTTCTTTTATTGAATTTCAAAGCCAACAAACAACATTAATTTCATTTTGTATTGCAACAAGAAAATATAAACCCGTCACATTCTTCATACCACTATTATTTCACTAGAAAAAATTTTCTCCAACAGTTTTTTGGTTTTGTGTTCCTCCTTCCCAAAATTTCAAAACAATTTGATTTTTTTTATTTAATTTAGAAATGAAAAAGTTATGCATGTTTTTATTGAGACTAGTTTTCCTAGTTACAACTTCAAACCATCTCCTCTCCCAGTCAAACCTTTTGAATGCCCATGACTCCTATCTTGGTGTGGGTTTTCTCTTATTGGCATATGAATTCAATGAAAATTTAAAAAATGTCTTCCTGCCTTACAATCCACTCACACCACTTCCCCCAACACCCTGCATTCCCATTTCTTACAAAAATGAAAATTCAGATTTTTAAAAAATGGAGTTACAATTCTCATTAAATGCCTACTCATAGGCTTGGGCATGAGATTTTCCTTGGAAAATTAACACTTTGCAACAATTTTAAAAATAATAAACATGCATCAAATTAATAATTGAATTTTTTTCCCACAACCATCACCAAATTTAATTATGCTGGAGGAGTGGAGAATGTCATTGATTTGTGCATGCAACCAAAAAATAAAAACAAAACTCAAGCAATAAAGTTAAAATATTTTTGGTCATGTAGGATTGTTCATTCACCCAGATGCTCCTACATCAAATACTCAGGGTAAGAAGAAATTTTCCATGAGTTGGATCTCGTGAACATTTAAAAATCAGGTGCTTGTTCTTCATCCATCTTTCCTCCTTATCTACTTGTTTCTTTTTCTTCACCTTGCTTTGAAACTTCCTATCTCCTCCTTCCTCTCTTTCATCCCCCCATGAAATTTATTTCACTATACAAAGATTCTTCTTTCCACCCTACTTCTTCATTATCAACATTTGCATACAAATTAACATTAAAAAATTCATAGAAATCAAAGAATTTCATTTGCACTTATTTCTTACCTTGTCTTCCTTTATTCTCCCATTCTTCCATGTCAATAAAATTTATCATACTTTTTTGTTTTTTATTTTGTAACCTATTATTGCTGCCCCTAACCATCTTTCCCATTTCACTTTCTTTCACCGATTCATTAAAATATAAATCAACATGAACATCAACTTCAACAAATTTTGAAAAATCGTCAAATATATTATTTTTCTCCTCTTTCCCTACTAGTGCATCAATCTCATTTCCATGATTGTAAACCATGTCATTTTCATGTAAAACAACCTCTTCTTTATCAACAAATAATTTTGAAAATTTAAATTTTACCTCAATGTTTCTTGCAACTTTCATTTCACCTATTGTTAATGCAAGCCACTCCTTTTCAATTTCCACAATCTTTATTAATAAGTCATTTTCTTCTTCATTTGTTGCTGCAATCTCTTTCCCTATGCATTCAATTTCATCTTTCTTTTCTTTTATGTACTCAACAAGATGCACATTTGTTGCTACCTCTTTCTTTCTCCATTCTTTCCTTGTTTCTTTCTTCTTTTCTTGCTTTCTTTCATCTGCATTTGTGTGGGGCGCTGCTCCCACATGACTTCTTTCCATTCCCTTTCTATCATAGGGTTGTAACATTGTATTTCTACATTATTCTTTTTTCTGTCCTCTTTGCCAAACCTTTGATTTTCTTCTTTCTTCTCTTCACTATCCTTTATTACTGCTTTCTTTCCTTCTTCATCTCCTGCACACAAATCATTACTTGCAAATTTGTTATGAAACAAACAATGAAACTCAAATTCATCTATTTTTTTATCTTCCTCGATTGTAGCTTGCTTCTTCATTCCCAAGCTTTCCTCAAGGGCATCCACTCTCACTTCTATTTTTTTTCAACTCTATAATGAGCTTCTTTTTTCTCGCTTTTTCCCAATACTCTTCCCAAAATAACATTCTCATAGGTCTTATAATGACCCATCTTTTCTTCTTCTTCAAAGTCATTTTTAGAGACTCACAAGTCCCTCTATAGTTACAAGTACTCCTTGCAATAATTTCTCACACACAACTATCATCTACCCAACAAAGACTTTGGAAGATGCTTCCTCTACCCACCCTCTCTTAGTGGAGGAACTATACACCTACCCAACTTTATCTCTACTAGAGGATAGAATTCGCATGCCTTCTTTCAAACCTACAACAAACAAGTTCTCTCAAAACTTCTTTGATGGCTTCACCGCTTCAAACTTCACCACTCTTCACTTGTAGGTCCTAGTGCATTCTTTGCACTCTCAAGATCTTTTGGATTTGATACCATCTGATGCAATTAGGACTCCCACATGCATTTCATAACCCACAACTCATAAAAAAGTTCTCAAAACATCATATGGAAAGAATCTCTACTCACAAATAAACTCGCAATCCACCACATAAACAATAAACAAATTTATGTTCTTTTATTTAATTTCAAAGCCAACAAACAACATCAATTTCATTTTGTATTGCAACAAGAAAATATAAACCCATCACATTCTTCATACCATTATTATTTTATTAGAAATAATTTCCTCCAACAATTTCTAGGTTTTGTGCTCCTCCTTCCCAACTTTCGAGAACAGTTTGAATTTTTTGATTTCATTCAAAAATGAAAAAGTTATGCATGTTTACCGAGACTGGTTTTCCTAGTTACAACTTCAAACCATCTCCTCTCCTAGTCAAACCTTCTAACTCCTTTCTTGGTGTGGATTTTCTCTTCTTGGCATATGCATTCAACGAAAATTTAAAAATTGTCTTCCTGCCTTACAATCCACTCTCACCACTTCCCCCAACACCCTGCATTCCCATTTCTTACAAAAGTGAAAATTCAGATTTTTTAAAATGGAGTTACAATTCCCATTAAATATCCACTCACAGGCTTGGGCATGAGATTTTCCTTTTTGATGAATTAACACTTTGCAACAATTTTAAAAATAATAAAACATGTATCAAATTAATAATTTAATTTTTCCCCCACAACCATCACCAAATTCAATTATGTTGAAGTTGAGAATGTCATTAATTTGTGCTTGCAACAAAAAAATCAAAACAAAACTCAAGCAATAAAGTTAAAATATTTTTGGTCACTCAAGATTGTTCGTGTGCCTAGATGATCTTGCATCACCTATCCACCAAATCATACACTCTTAGTATATCCAGTTTGAGGATCATACAAGCTTCCCTTGCCTTTCTAGTTAAGTGCAGGGTCTCATGTGCTATGATAATGCCTTCAACTATTGACTTCCTAGGAGAAAACCCATTTTTTCCTCTGAGATGACTCCTTTTAGCACTCCCTTGAGTCTATTGGTGATGATATTAGTGACAACCTTATAGACTAGATATTACATAGTACAATTGGCCTAAAATTAGTCATGGCATGTGGATCCTTTTTCTTAGGGATTAAGGCCAAGAAAGTATGATTGACTGAATCCAACATTGTCATCTTCCTTCTCGACTCCTCAACAACCAAGATAGGTTATTGTCAACAATATCCCAATTTTTTTGGAAGAAACTATTCGAGAATCCATCTAGCCCCAGAGCCTTGTCTGGGTTGAGTTGAAATGTAGCCACTATTGAATAGTCCAGATAATTAAGAGGGGGGGTGAATCAGTTATTATAAAACAATTTTCTTGACTTTAATTAATTCAGAGAAAAATTAAATCAATTAGATATTAATGAACATGAAAGCACAAAACAACACCAAGCACAATGAACACCACAATTTACATGGAAACCCAAGAAGGGAAAAATCACGAAGAATAGTAATTCTCAATTATAAAGCACCGGTTAAGGTGACTTTTACAAAGGCTCACTGCCAAATTGCTCACTGCAGGGGCTCACCGCTGGTTGGGCTTATTGCTCGACTATAACAGCCAAATATTATAAAGGCTCACTACTAAAAGAGAAAGGATCACTACCAACAAAAAACAACTCACTGCCAGAAGAATGATGAAAGGAAATCCACTGCTGAAATAACTGTCACCAACAATGACTCTCAATAGAATTTCTCTGTTTTTTTTCCTCCGGTCATGTACTCTTGCACACTTCACAATGTCTAGATTTTTAGATTCACATTCATCACACTTGCTTTCATCAAACAAAAATCAACTCTTACTTATACCATTCCATGCTGTCATAATCTCCTAGGTCATCCAGACACAATGTCTTCATAGACTTCCAAGTCAGTCAACTACAATTTGAATTAGGTAGCCACAAAATCATTCCCACGATGAAGAGGAATGAAACGTGGACCACAAAAAATATCCTTGCTCAAGTCAACACATTACAATGATAACCAGAAATAGAATAAAAATGTTACAATGCAAATAAAGTTTTAGGGTATGCTAACCAATTTCCAGATCGGTTTGGCTCCAAAAGAATGTGTCTGATTATCTTGCAAGATGAATGGGACCGAGAAAATCATGACCAAAGATAGATCATCACAACACAACATCCAAAGCTTGTCAATCCAAATCACCAAAGCATCAAAATTAATCAACCAAGATATGTTGAAATCAATGACAACAAACAACATCACATTCCAAAAATCTCCCCCTTTGTCATTGATGGAAACATCCATCAACAACAAACCAAACAACTCAAATATCAACATCTTCTTGTCTTCTTTTCTTCTGCCCATTTGACATCAAGGACAAAGGGAAAAAACTCCCCTTGAAAAACTTACTCTGCCCCCCCTATGAGGAAGCCTCCCAACATTGATCCAAATAAGAGTGAACAAGTGATATTTTGGACCAATGCACACCTTGGTGCATATTACTATAGATTATGAGGGGGTAGAACCCCTAACTTTTGTTGGAGATACTCAAAGGTATCTTTGCTTAATGGTTTTGTAAAAATATCTGCAATATGCTCTTTTGTAGTTACATATTCAAGTTTGACCTCATTCTCCAATACCTTCTCCCTCAAGAAATGATATCTAATGGATATATGTTTCGTTCTGGAGTGTTGTACCAGATTCTTGGAAATGTTTATTACATTGGTATTATCACACATAATTGAGATCGGTTCATCAAATGATATGCCAATGTCCTTCAGTGTTTCTTTCATCCATAGTATCTGAGTGCAACATGAGGATGTTGCAATATATTCAACTTCAATAGTAGATAAAGATACATAATCTTGTTTCGTACTTGACCAAGCAACCAACTGAGAGCCAAGGAAATAAGCCCCACCACTTGTGCTCCACATGTTCTCAACACATCCAGCCCAATCAACATCAGTATAGGCTGCCAAAGTGAAATATGAGTCTTTTGGATGCCATAACCCCATATCTTCTATACCCTTCAAATATCTAAAAATCCTTTTTACTACAACATGTGATTCTTTTGGTTCTTTCTAAAATCTAGCTGCTAAACAAACAACATACATAATGTCCAGTCTGGTAGTAGTCAAATATAACAATCCTCCAATCATTGATCTATACATACTTGCATCAACTTTAGGTGAATCATCTTCTTTTGTCAACTTGCATCTGGTAACAATAGGTGTACAAACCCGTTTAAAATTCTCCAATCCAAACTTCTTCAATAATTCTTTGGTATACTTGGACTAAGAAATGAAAATTCCTTTGCTGTTTTGATTACTTGCAGTCCAAGGAAGAAATTCAATTCACCTATCATAGACATCTCAAATTCCTTATGCATTTCATCTACGAATTTTTTTCACATATCATCATTTCCTCCAAAAAATATATCATCAACATAAACCACAACAATCAACATTTGATCTGAGTGAGTTCTGTAATACAAATTAATGTTAGCAGATCCCTTTTGAAATTCTTGTCCAATCAAGTACTTGTCTAATCTACCATACTAGGCTTTGGGTGCTTGCTTCAATCCGTATAGAGCTTTCTTTAACTTGCAAACAACATCCAAGTCACTTCCGGACTTGAATCCTTCCAGTTGCTCAATGTAAACTTCTTCCTTCAATTCTCCATTCGAGAATGCAGATTTTACATCCATTTGATATAATTTGAAATTCTTAAAAGCTATAAAGGCCAAGAATATCCAAATTGCTTCCATCCGGGAAATAGGTGCATATTTTTCTTCAAAATCAATACCTTCGATCTGAGTGTAACCTTTTCAAACCAATCTTGCCTTGTTTCTCACTACCTTTTTGTTTTCATATAGCTTGTTCTGAAATACCCACTTTGTTCCAATTACATTTTTGTCTGCCTGTCTAGGCACAAGTTCCCAAGTCTGATTTTTCTCTATCTGATCAAGCTCTTCCTTCATTTCCTTCACCCAATTCTGATCATTGCATGCTTCTTCCATAGTCTTTGGCTTAGTTTTCAAGAGTAGACACAATAATACTTGCTCTTGAGCTACTTTACTTCTTGTGGTGATTCCCTTATTCTTATCTCCAATGATCTAGTTTTCTGAGTGGTTTTCCTGTACATACCTTGGAGTTTTAGTTGTAGTTGCTGGAGCCTCCTTTGTATCTTCTTCTTCTTCTTCTTTCTTATCCTTTTCTCCTTTTTCATCCAAGTCATTTGATTCATATTCAATATGCCTTTTAGGATTTATTTGAACATCTTCATCTACTTTCACATTCACAATTTAAACAATCTTGTTCAATCTCTTATTGTAACATTGGTATGCTTTGCTTCTTGTAGAGTAACCCAAAAATATGCCTTCATCAGCTCTACTATCAAACTTTCCATTATTTTCCTCATCTCTTTGGATGTATCATTTACTTCCAAATTTTTTGAAGTACTTTACTATGGGAGCTCTTCCATGCCATAGCTCATATGATGTCTTTCCATATTTCCTCTAGAATAGTACTTTGTTAAGAGTGTATACTGCTGTATGTATTGCTTCTCTCCAATAGAATTTTGGTAAACCTGCTTCCATGATCATTGTTCTACATGCTTCTTGAACTGTCTAGTTCATTCTTTCTACTACACCATTCTACTGAGGTGTTCTAGGGGTAGATAGCTGTCTTTTAATGCCATGCTTTTCATAGAATTTGTTGAATTCATCAGAAGTAAACTCTCCTCCTCTATCAGATCTTAGACAATTGATTCTTCTATCAACTTCATTCTCAACTCTTGCCTTGAAAATATTGAATTTTTCAAAATCTTATGATTTTTATCTTAAAAATGCAACCCAAGTTAATATGGAATAATCATCTATTAAGAACATGAAATATCTCTCACCTTGTAAGCTTCTTGTTTTGGTTGGACCACATAGGCCAATGTGTACAAGGTCCAACAAATCAATAGATTATTCTTCTTTTCTCTAGAATGTTTCTCTAGTCTACTTTCCTTCTTGAAATCCCTTGTAGATAGTGTTGTCTAGTTTGGTCAGTCTTGGAAAATATTTGACTACTCTTGTTGAACTTATCCTTACCAAATTGTCAAAGTTGATGTGACACATCCTCCAGTGCCAAATCCAACTATCATTGGACTGGGAGAATAAGCATCTCTTTGTAGCTCCTTCTAGTTGATACATATTCCCTCTTGTTCTTTTTCCAACTGCAATAACAGTTTTGAATCTCTTCTGGATCTCACAACCATCATCCTGAAACACCACATTATAGCTATTTTTGCACATATTTCGAACACTCAGAAGATTATGATATAGACCCTTCACATAGTAAACATTTTTATTGTTATGATTTCTATCAAATGTAATAGAACCAATTCCAACAACCAGTTCTATTTTATCATCTCCAAATCTAACAGAAGCTCCATTATATTTCTCAAGCTTTACAAATTTAATTTTATCACCGGTCATATGATTCGAACATCCACTATCAATCAACCATTCAACTCTGTTTCTTTTAACAAACAATGCAGCTTTAGTGCTATCATCAGATTTCAAAAAAATATTAGAGATATCAAATCTAGGTTCATCCTTTTCCACCAAAAACAAACAATCCTGATGATCTGATTCATCATCTAAAATTATGACATTCTCATTGACATAATAGGCCTTCTTATTGATATTTTCAAAATTTTTTCTTGATCCCTTTTCCAGAAACTTAGTTGCTAAATGACCAATCTTTCCACATTTGAAACATTTAAGAGGTGACATACCTTTTTACTTGCTAGTATCTTTCTTCAGCTTCCTTGTGAAGTTTGCTTCCAACTTTTCTAAACTTTCATCATCCAGATCTTCTTCTATCTTTGTGGCTTTGAAGGATATTTCAGATTTCTCCTTTTCTTTTCCAAATTTCCTCATCTCAAATGCGGTCAAGGTGCCATAAAGTTGCTCTTTGGTGAATTTCTTTGGACCATAAACTTCCTCAATGGCTGAGATCTTGTCACTGTAACTCTCCGGTAAGGTCATTAGAATCTTCTTCATTACATCTTTATTTGTCAGAGTCTCTTCTCAAATTTTGACTTCATTTACTACACTATCAACTCTCTGAAAGTAGCTTACTATATCCTCACCTTCTTCCATTCTCAAGTTTTCATATCTGCACTTAGTTGTCCTTTGATAATTTGACTCTATCATTTCCTTCATAGATTTCTTTAATTTCAACTTTTCCCAAACTTCATAGGTAGTGCCTAATGAAATAAATTTTGTTAACTCAGTCTTAGAAAAACCACTAAAGATTGCATAACTTGCTTTTTCATTCTCTTCATAGGCTAAAATCTCATCTGCAGTAGAAACACCTTTTGATGGTTCAACATATTTTGTCTCAACAACTTTCCAAGTCTTGTAGCCTAGAGAGATTAGGTAACCTCTCATATGTACTTTCCAAAAACTATAGTTAGATCCATTAAATACAAGAATTATTAGTTTGTGTGCCATCAGATCTACCCCAAGTGGTTAAGCTCTTCTTTGAGGAACCAAAGCTTTGATACCAATTGTTGAACAATTTGGATAACTGCGATGGGGGGTGAATCAATTATTATAAAATGATTTTTTTGACTTTAATTAATCCAGAGCAAACTTAAATCAATCAGATATTAATGAACATAAAAGCACAAAAAAACACCAAGCACAATGAACAACAAAATTTATGTGGAAACCCAAGAAGGGAAAAACCACATAGAATAATAATTCTCAATTAGAAAACACCAGTTAAGGTGACATCGGTTAAGGTAATTTTTATAAAGGCTTACTACCAAATTTCTCACTGTAGGTAAGGCTCACTGCCGATTGGGCTCACTACCCAGCTATAACAGCCAAAAATTATAAAGGATCACTGTCAAAAGAGAAAGACTCAATATCAATAGAAATAGGCTCATTGCCAATAGAAAATAAATCATTGCCAGAAAAATGATGAAAGGAAATCCACCATTGAAATAAGTGTAACTAACAATGACTCCTGATAGAATTTCTCTGTTTGCTGCCTTGGTCATGTACTCTCGCACACTTCACAATGTCTAGATTTTTAGATTTGCATTCATCGCACTTGCTTTCATCGAACAAAAATAAACCCTTACTTATACCATTCCATGCCGTCACAATCTCCTAACATGTTACAATGTAAATAATGTTTTGGGGTACACTAACCAATTTCTAGATCGATCTAGATCCAAAAGAATATGTCTCATTATGTTGCAAGATGAATTTGTCCAGGACAAGCACGACCAAAGATAGATCATCACAACACAACATCTAGAGCTTGTTAATATGGATCACCAAAGCATCATAATTAATCAACCAAGATCTGTTGACATCAATGAAAAGCATTAATGACAAAAAAAAAATGACATTTCAACAACCACCCTCACTTCTTCTATGTTCATTTTTTGGAAAGGGTCCTCATTCTTCTCCACACTAATTATGTTGGGGATAGAGTTGAGAAGCTTGTCCCATACATTCCTATACTTTGGTGCTTCTCTATTTATAATTTCTTTGAAGAAACTTACTGCTTCATTGTTTACCTCTTCTAGAGACTATGTTACTACCCCATCCTCCCTTCTTATCTTTGTGATTTTGTTCCTGCTTCTATTTTCCATCACTATTCTATGGAAGTAATTTGTATTCTTATCACCTTCCTTGAGCCACATTTCTCTAGATTTCTACCTCCAAAAGCATTCTTCTCTTTTCAAGACTTTAGCAAGCTCCCCTTTTAGAGTCTTTTCAGCTTCAAAATCTTCAGTCCCCATCCCATTCTCGATAATGTGCTCATTCAATGCTACCAGTTCTTGCTCTTTCCTTTCTTTTTCCTAAAATATGTTCTTGAAATGCATTTTATTCCACTCCTTTAGTTTGTTTTTCACATAGTTCAATTTCTTGTTGATCTTGTATAGATAGGAGTGATTCCCAAGTTTTATCTCATCCCATCAAGTTGCAATCAAGTCTAACAACATGTCATGTCTTAGCCACATGCTTTCAAACTTGAACGGGTTCCCTTTTGGAGGTTCATTAGGTTGAACGGATAACTACACTAGAAAGTGATCCAATCTTGTGTATGGAAGAATCATCACCTCATGGAAATCATTTTGTTCCTCCCACTCCCCAAAAAGTAGAAAATGGTCCAACCTCTTAGCTATGCTAGTGAAACCTTTTCTTCTATTTGACCATGTGAACATCAAATTTTTGGCTTGCAAGTCCATAAGTTGGTTGTTGTCGAAAAACTCTTGGAAGTTCTGTTGAACATTAGTGATCTGACCTATACCACCCTTCTTTTCTTCATTATTCAAGGTAGCATTGAAGTATCCTACTATGATACCTCTTTCCCTTTGAAGTTGGAAATACCATTGGATTTTTTTTGCCACAAGTTCCTCATGTCTATCATAGATAGTGGTCCATACACATTTATGATGAAAAACTACTCATTTCTTTGCAGTAATCTGCATCTCATCATTATCCAATCCTCGTTTTCTTCTACAACCTCCCCTTTGATTGCTAAGGGGTTCCTATAGACATCAAAAAATTGTCCTCTTACAACACTTGTCTCGACATTACATCATTTAGGTATCTTGTAGCATGCTTTGCCCTAGGTACCCATATCATTATATATTTAATTAAATAAATTTTATTTATTTAATTAAATTCATAATCATTTCCATCCATTTCTCTAATGTTAATTAAATAATTTATATTATTTAATTAATTAAATCATTTATATCCCTTCCTCTAATGTTAATTAAATAATTTATATTATTTAATTAATTAAATCATTTATCCCTTCCTCTAATGTTAATTAAATAATTTATATTATTTAATTAATTAAATCATTTCCATCCATTCCTCTAATGTTAATTAAATAATTTATATTATTTAATTAATTAAATCATTTTCATCCATTCCTCTAATGTTAATTAAATAATTTATATTATTTAATTAATTAAATCATTTCATCCATTCCTCTAATGTTAATTAAATAATTTATATTATTTAATTAATGAAATCATAAATTCAATGTTAATTAAATAAATCCAAAATTTATTTAATTAATAAAATCCTAAAAAGATCTTCTCGCTTTCTTTCCAAAACTAAACGCATGTGCATCTAATTAATTATTTAATTAGATAATTCATCAAATATCCTTCTCATCTTTTTCAGGATTTATTTCCTTTAAAAGAGGATCAAAATCTTTCTACCTTTTGGAAATCTTATATCATCTCATCATATTTCCTCTTTTGTCAAAAATCAAATCCTTATTGAATCTTGTCAAATCTTATCTCTGTTCACATCAAAAATCTATAAATCAAACCTTTCACAAGCCATTTGGATTGAATCTTCTTCTAGCATCTTCACTCTATCAAAATCAGTCTTTAATCGCCATCTATCATCTTCATCAGGTTGTTATGCTGCAGAATTGAGCAACCAACATTCCTCCTCTACAATCAACCTTCAAAATCTTGCATCCTTGTATAGGTGGAGAAGAGCCATGGAGATCAATCAATACTAGTTTGAAAATCGGTTTGCACGTTCTTTGTTTATTATTTTTATTTTCATTCTAGTTTGTACTTCATGGTGCTTGATAGGATTTAAATTGTTTATTGTCTTCAATGCATTTAAACCTTTGATTATCTCCCTATCTACATAAAATGGCACCCACCGTGGGGCCTTGCCCTGTTTTTACATTTATTTGCAGGTTTTATGACAGGATTTTGCGTTCTGGAATTTGGATTTTTAGTAAAAACTTTTGTTTTAGCACATTTGAGGGTTTCTATAGCACATCCAAGGTTTAACAATGCTTTTGTAGGTCTTTCAGTGCATTTAGGAGCTGTTTTGGTGTATCCAGGGATTGTTTTGGCGCTTATAAGGAACAAAATGGCGCATATACTATTTCATTAAAAAAATTGTAAATTTTTAGCATCCAAGGATTTTCTTTTAGCTCATCTGATAATTTTTTTTTAGCGCATATGAGGTCTATGTTAGCACATATACCTTTGTTTCAACATTTTTTCAGTCAATCTTAAAATGGACGCATCTTGGTCATTTTTTGGTGTTTTTCAACGATTTTTTTTTATTTGCGGTATAATTTCATAAGCTATCCAATGGTGTAGGCATTTATTAACTTTGAAAAAGTTAAATTTCTCAAATTCTAATATATTATTTGGCGCATACGACTTTTGTTCTAGCAGATTTGTAATTTGTTTCTTTTTGTCTTGACAACTTGTTGGTGAATCATACAGAGCTGGAAAAGCATTGGGATCAATCAAAATAACAATTTGGAAAGCAAATAATAAGGTGCACACATTCTATTTTTAATCTCTTAATCTTTTTTTTTTCACACATTTCAATTTGGGGCATAAAATCAATTTTGTTTGATCACACCATTGAAATTGGCTTAAAATAAATTTTTTCTTCAATTACACTTCATAAATCGGGTCTAAAATTAACCACTGTCTTCTTACACATTTGATTTGGGATCTAAAAATAATGAGTTCTTCATTATTTTCTTCCACACATTTCATTTCTAAGGGAAATTAACCACTATGAGTGTGAATCAAGTGTGTGTGTGATCACAAATACCTCACTTGGTTTGCTTTTGTCAAACCCTTTCTAGGAGGCCTGCTAGGGGATTTCATCACCCTTGGGGACGACCTCAATCAAAGTGTGAATCAAAAGACACGCTTGTTTGGGAGTTGAAATCTTGTCACTTTGAGCTAAGCCCCAAAGAACTTTATACCTTTGGGAAGTGAAGGTGAAGGGTGGGTTACCCCTTTCTCCTGGCTTATTGGCAGGATTTTGCTTTCAAATTATCCTTAGTCAACCTTGTGTAGACTAGCTTGAGACCTAATTGGCCATACCCACTTGACTAGTTCTAGGACTTGTTGATGTGTCTTCTTCAAGTGTGTGCTTAATGATCACATTCATAATTTCAAATTTAAACTTGCTTATGTGTCTTGCATGAGTGATTTATGTGTGTCCATGTGTGATCATTCATTTAAACATTTCCCAATCAAGCTAAACACCAAACACATAAATACAAGTCACTCTACACATTACATCCTATCCATTTCATCCTAATCAATCAAGTCATCCAATCTAATCATTCCACATCATCACCATCACATACCTAGTCCTGGTCACCACTTATCAAAATGGTCCTAATCATAAACAAGCCCAATCCTAATCATAAGCCCAAAATCATAATCCAAGGGGGCTATCCCTCTAGGCCAAATCATGAGACAAAACCTAAGCCTAAGCTCATAATTCAAGGAGTCCCTTTCTATAGTCAAAATAATGAAAGAAAACCAAAACCTAAAATCATACTTTGAGGGGCTTCTCCTACCACCTCTAATGATGACATGAATGATGTTACATACTTTGAGGAACAAATCAATGTGCAAGAGCTTACACACATGTGTGACACCATGCCCACATACAAACACAAATCCCTAGCATCCCAACTTCAAAACCTCCTTCAGACACTTCACCAAATACCTCAACCCCTAGACCACCAAACCATACAAAGCCTTCAAACCCTCTTCCAAAACTTTCAACAAATTAAATCACCTAAAATCCAACACCTCCTAGCTCAAGCCAATCATTTCATTGCCACTTATCAAATTCAACAACCACAACATCATCTCCTATCCATTCATTATCAACCAATTCCACCTCAACCTAATGTGCCATCTCCTTCCACCTCATACCAATCTAATCCATCCAATTCTTCACATGTGAATGCCACATCAACTTATCAAGCCACATCATGACAAACACATGTGACTTTAAGTTCTACCTTGCAACAAGGCCAAACTTCCTCATGTTCTAATGCAACCATTGACAAGGGGAATACCAATCTAGCACATGCACCCTATAACTTTATCATACCATCATCCAATCAAAATCAAAATCCTAAGCCAACACCTTCCACCCCTACACCTCCAAAGGATGTGACCCAAGGGCTACGAGTGAGGAATCAACTGTCACCATGTCATTCAACACATATACCTAAACATAAAAAAGAATCCTCAAACATCATACCAAGTCCTTCAAGCCAACCATGTCATCCACAACCCCTTGAGCCAATTCCAAGGTCTCCCCTCATAAGTCCAAGTCACCCTCTATCATGCTCCTATGTTGTTGACCATCAAGAACATGACAAGTCTCTCCATGAGAAATCCCCTTCCACCTCCATTCCAATAAGTCATGAGGTATTTCAAGAGCACAATCCTAAACACGCGGAAACATTACCCCCTCATCCACATAAAGAACAGCACCCTCCCAATGATTCCATTCATAACATACCTAATACTATTCATGATCAATCTTCCATCTTTGATCAAGACCCATTTTATGATCAAGAAGACCATGATGATCCTCTTAGCCAACTTTATGCATTCCATGGTCAAGATCTTTCCACCTCACCCATCCATGATGCAAAAAAATCCACTTCCCTTGATGAGACATATGCCTCCCAAACACACATAGAAGATCAAACAAATACATTGGATCTAAGTGAACACAATGCTAATCAAGATCCTAATCATCCCCCATCACCCATTATCGACCCCATTACAAGTACTCCATCATATCCTATTGGTCTTTCCACCCTCATTCACAAATGTTCCTCCTTAGAACAACAACAACCATTATCTTCTCCATCCAATAAGGAACTCGTGTCTAGTGTTCCACCTACACCTAGTCCCATTGTCCATTGCATACTCCAAAACATGAACCACCAAGGTAAAGGTCTAGACCTTCATGAACAAGGTATTTTGGAGCCCATCCATGTCAAAGTCCCTCCATGCTCTTATGGCCTTGGACCTACACCCCAAGGACAACAACCTAAAGATGTTGGTATTTCCTCCATGCCTCCTAAGTCCACTTTCCATGATGAATCCTATCATACACCTAAAACATATGTTGCCATTCCACCTCCATCATCTTATAAATGTCAAAAGCATGTGACCGTACACGTCCCACCATCCACTCTACCACCATTGCTTCCAACTCCTAATATCCCTCAATCCACTCTACCACCATTGCTTCCAACTCCTAATATCCCTCGATTCATTTTACCACCATTACTTCCAACACCGAATATTCCTACCATTCAATCCTCTTATCCATTTATCCATAAATACCATAACATTCCTAATCATGACAAAAAAATGCACACATTGTATAAACATGAAGCTTCCACCCATTCCACCAAACCCAAGGGATTCCAAAATAAAAATTTGGATGCCTCTACACATAAAGTCAAAAATTCTAAAGGTCCTAATGCCTTAGCATACAATTGCAAAATATCAAACCCAAGTACATCTAAAAAGTTATATAAGCCCATACCTCCAAAAGTAAAGCTCAAAACTAAATGGGTTTGGGTACCTAAGCAAAAAGAAAGCAAGTCAAATGAGGCATCCACATCAAAAAAATCCCAAAAATTCCCTTCCATCCAAAACACACATTCCCACTCTATTCAAAAGTCTCAAATTCCTAAAACCCACAAGCCAAATAAAAATCATAAAAATACTAAGTCTATGTGGGTACCAAAAGCACTACATCCACCACCTCCTAAGCATACATTTCCATTGCTTCCTACACCCCTTCCACATCAAAAGCTTCAACGTTTATCATAGTGTGTGCAACCATTGGTCATGGTTCCCTTCCATTTCACAACAATTCCACACACCTCCATCTCCTCATCCTTCACACATTATCCTACATATCCCCCCCACATTCCTATGGTCCATGCTTTTGCATAAACCTTTCATCCATCCTTTTGCACAAGTCCTATTCAATCCACATCATCATCCACTATTCCCCATCCATTCTTGCATAAGCCCTTCATAATCTACCATCTACCTAATCCATCCCTTTCATGTCATCCCTTACCAACATCTATGAGCATAATGACACTTGAAATGGTCCATGCAATGACATCCATATCTAGTGGGACTACCAACTTTCATGCAACTAGACACTTGAGTCCCTCCTATCCATATTCCCCTTCTCCTATCCAAAAAGACAAAAAAAGAAAAAAGAAAAAGAAAAAGTAAAGAGAAATCCCTTCATCCAATGGTGAAAACCTAGTAAACAGGCACCTTGGATAAGTACCATGATGAAAACCTAGAAAATAGGCGTCATGTGTAGGTTTTTCTTCTTTGTCACTTATACTTGGGGGCACAATGTCTTATCTATCCAACCTATCATTTTCATATCATATCATTTCCATCCTAACTACCATCTTTAGCCATCATACATACCTATCATATTGAGTCCACTTATCCACCATTCTCTTTTTGATCTTGATGAAGATATAGGGGCAAAGGTTGAAACATGTTTTGGGTATCTCTTGACATACCTCATCCTTCCAAACAAGCCTACCATTATCCTATTGTCATAAGCTTTGTCCAGAAAAATCCTAAGTCTTGTACCTAGAATGGGGCATGTTATTCCTATGTGACATAGTCTTTGGAGATCACATCCTTACCCTCTTATGATGCATACATCCATATCATACATCCATATATCATGAGCCTTTTATCCCTTATCCCATCACCCACCCTTTCATCCATCAATCCCATCTATATCCTTGCACCTAGACTTGGTTTTTCCCTTGTCATTGGTATCTAGCACAAAGGCTACTCCAATTTTCATCCTTTGACACCTCGAACATTTCAAACTAAAAAAAAAAATACA
>VDFB02015249.1:0-24463 GCA_007258455.2 Sequoia sempervirens | reverse complement strand
ATTAGGCATCGGATGATTAATGAGAGAGATATTAATATTTAATTGTATTAATTAAATATTAATTATTTGGAGATTATAATATAAAGTTATAATAATTTATTATAACTTAAGTGATTTGGATTGAGGGGTCGCCCATCATCAGAAAGGGGCCAGTTGGTGATTATATTTTATAATTAAAAATTGCCCGGAGACTATTGAAATATTAAAATAATAAAGAAGTCGAATTCTTTTAAAATCCCTATCTTTTAGGAATTCGCACTTTTGAGAGTATAAGGCAATTTTCATTGGGATTTGAGCCATTATGTGATTATTGATTTTGGAAATTGATCAAGTTTGGTCTGAGCAAGAAGCTTTAGGGTTTCAGTCTCGAATTCCTTGGGGAACGAGCCATCTCCATTGGAAGCAGTTCAGAGGGTGTGAAATAACACCTGATTTATTGCCAGCACAGAGGTTTCTTCATCCAGAGGAAATCATTGAACTTCACAGATAATAGATATTCAGGGGTTTCAGTATTTCATTCATCCAGAAGAGTTCTTATACAAAGGCGCCTAATTTTTTATTGCTATTCTGGAGGCTTTAAGGGAGCCGTACATTTTACATTGATTGCTGTTGCAGCCGTACCTGCTGTACCTGGCCGTACCATTTAAAGAAGTCGTCCTTTTTCTTCCAGAGCAAATCGCCTTCATACTTTATCATCTGACTCCATCAAGAGGGGCACAAATATCAAGGGAGCCTTTGTGTGGCGTCTGGCAAAGGAGAAAGGGTTTAATCATTGCAGTCGTACCATTATCAGCAGTCATTTATTGCAGCAAGAAAAACCAGGTTTTTGCAATAAAAATCATTGTTTTTAGATTGCATGTCATTGGATATTTATTGTAATTGTTTCAGAAGCTTAAATAGTAATCAAGCATCAGTATTGGCAATAGATTATTGTATTTCCGGAGATGTATGAATTTCTCTAGATTTTATATTATTTATTTGCAAAAAAATCGCACCTTTACATTTATGCTCAAAAACGCAAAAACCACAAAAAAATCAAAAACGTCAAAAAAGACAAACAAAACTGTCAGATTTGAGAAACAGAGGAAACTAGGGTTTCTACACATGCTCCACAATCTGTAGACCCTTCCTGGTAACCAATGCAAAGTCTATAAAGTTGTGGGTAGTCTCAATATCGATTGGAACTATGATTCTCTAACCCTGTAACACTCAACAAACTTTGAAAGAGTCAAATTTTATTGCACTGAACATAGTCGCAAGAGTACCACCCTTTTCCCTCTTAGATGGCGTCCCATTGGCTCCCAACTGCTCATCATCTAAATGACTTCATTCGTTGCGCTGGTTCTAATCAGATTTCTCCCCTTCCTCACTATCAAAAACTATCTCTATATAATGCACCTTTCCTTTACCAAGACACCTATGTCCTAGTTCCCAAGGCTCCCTACAGTTGAAGCATAGTTTCTTTCTCTACAAATCCTATCTAATATCATCATCCAATCTATTTTTCTTGGGCCCCTCTATCTGAAATGGTTTCTTGTCTTTGTCCTTCTGAAATGTGGAACCCTTTGATTGCATTTTGTTCTTCAAATTGGCAAAATCCATGTCCCTAGCTTTCTTGATTGCCTCCTATAGCGATCTAGGATTGAGTGCTTTGATCCAACCCCTTAGAGGGTCCATCAATCCATCCATAAACAAGACCAACAACCTCCTCTTTGATATATCCATAACTAGCACAGAGAGTCTCTGGAAATCAGCAATGTAAGTGTCCACTGATACCCCCTACTTTAGTTGAGCTAACTCCTTGAATTGGAGTTCAGGATCTGTCATGTCCCCTCCATCGTGACGTTAAGATAATAAAATACACATTTAAAAGATTAACCATTTGGCATAATTATAATTGTCACAAATCATATTATAATTATAAATATTAAATAATATTATCAGTATTAAGATATATAAATATTAACAATCTAAATAATAAAATAAATATTAAAGATATATAATTATAAAACACAATAAATGTTGACAATTTAAATAATAAAATAAATATTAAAAACTAAATAAATAAATATCAAATTATAATATAAAGGATCTTAGATCAAACATTATAATTATAAATTAACTCTCAAATATAAAATATATAAATATAAATTAATAGACATAAATTGATAAATATAAAACAAAGCATCAAATTATTATAAAAAGACATGGCTCTCTAGAAAGGGTGCGAATAAATCACACGAAGAAATAAAAAAAGCGAAGGAAGATTTAAGGGAAGGAGGGAGGAGATAATATTAAAGTAATACGATGGAGGAAACGTTGAGATTCATATTAAGTGATTGTATTTCATTCAACCGCTAGTAATTAGATTGAAGGATAAGTGTGTCTGAGCAATCGGCCCCTACTCATTCCTTCTCACAACCGCCAATGGTGGTTAGGAATCCAGACAGTGCTAGTGTTGTTATGAGGAGTCCCGATGGGAGGCTCATCTATCTGAGGAGGCTATATTGTGTTGCCGCTATCACTTTTATCGACACTTCCATACACAGGTGCAATATCGAATAGCATATATTGAAGAATGTTGATTCCTGAAGACAACCGCCAAGAATATTGTCAGAAGTTAGCCATTCTCTGGAAGGCGATCATATATTCAGGAAAAGAGAAACACAATTACAGAGATACACCCCCAACAATACAGAAGGAGGATCGGGCTTACATATGTAAAATATGGGTAATGATATCTTAAGCAGCCCAAGTGTCGATAAAGGAAAATAGTTAAAAGAGACGCCAAGGCATGGAAGAGAAAATAAATTGCTATGCCTTATGGATTGAATCCCGATTACACCCAGAATGGAGCAATACCATCATACGCATCACAAAATATATGCCCACTACTGAGTTATATATATATATATATATATATATATATATATATTAAGGAAATCGTCTGATAAAGGAAGCCAACATTAGGGCGAGTACATTTGTGGTAATAGGAAGTTGCTATTGCCAGCGTACAAGAAGTTTCTAAGAGTCAGACCTCACTCAATAAGCATGGAGAACTTGATAGCGGATTAACCAAGAGGTGGATCTCCTATTATATGGAGCATTCTAATAGCCGGTCTATCGTCTTCCACTATGAACTCATAGCACTCAGACCGAGCCACCATCTACTTGAGGAAAGGTTAGCTGGTGATGTGGCCAAGATTGAAGGAGATGGCAATTAGAGGAGGATTGGCCGATAGGTGTAAGGAATGCAAGAAGTTGAAAGATGCCTTTGTAGAAGAAGTCTCTCTTTGGTGTCGTTCTCTCCTATGACTGTTGCCATCAAAGGAATAAAGGAATTAAGGAGCAAATACTTGTATGTACGTGTCGATTGGCATTCTGTTGAAATCTGGGCACCACTGATTAATAACTTTGAAGCTGGTATAGAAGCTATCAAGCGAGTCTGAAGTAATATAAGGAGATAAGTATCTTTAGTTTGAATAATAGTGTAATTAATAATAATACTATGTTATCTAATTTTCATTGATGACATGGGGAATAATGAATCATGTGTGTTTCTAGTTATCTTGTAACATTGCTGATATGTTGCTCCATTGATGTTGCAGTATTAAATATATTATATACGATTACAATAATGATGCTTGCAGCAATTATTGAGCCTTATAGGTAATTGTGATTACTTGATATAAAAACCAATAAATTTATGAATGCTTTTATCCTATGATTGATCAAGAAGAAGGGAAAAAAAGAATCTTATCTGAACATTAGACCATCATAAAAGGATATCTTCAAGAAATCAGGGCAAGATTTGAGGGATCCCAAATAGGGGACATTACAAGATCCTTGTTATCAAACCTCTCAATTAATCTTTTGGTAAACTCAGCATAGGATGTGATCTAAACATGGCCCAAGGTGACCATGCCATGATGCCACCAGTCGTGGGCAATTTCATCTAGATGTATGGCAGTGTATGTGATTGCTTCATCCTCTAGCATTGGATTCAACTGGAAGTATGTATCAACCTTATGAACCTAAGCACGTGCTGAAGTCTTCTCTGAACCATCAAAGAAGGGCAAGCTTAACTTACCAACCTTCCTCCTAAGATCATTGTGATGCTCTTTGTTACTACTGTTGGTCATATGTCTCTTCCTAAGGTCCATATAGTCACAGAGGGAGATATCGTGCTGAAAACCTAGACCTGCATCAACTCGGACCTGTCTAAGTTGTTCCTACAATTTTATCAATGTGGGTCCATTGCCTTCATGAGGCTCAACTTTGTGTGGGAACACAAGCATTAAAGGCCCAGAACTAGCTAGTACAGTATGCTGATTTGGTGTCCTATTATTAACCGAATTATCTCCTTGGCCATTATTACCTCTGTTATGGCCATTTCGGTTATTGTTGTTGTTATTAAGCAAGGTTTGTGCCGTTAACTCCATCAACTAAGACATCCATTGATTTGTTGCTCTTTGTTCTGCCAGCAATGCATTAAGGTCTTCTCCTCACTGGTCTTCGCCTCTATCACCCATCTATGTCTCTCTATGTGCACCACCTCTTGTAGCGGAATTAGTAGCACTATCTAAGGGAGATCTCTAATGTATCCCCAATATTCCCGAAACAATTTCCCCTTCCAGAACTTGAGTGGGCTGCCACTATTTCTTTATTTCCCTATTATAATATCTTCTCTCCCTGTCACTCATGAAAACCGTAGGCTGGCAGGAAAACTTGGCTCTAATACCACTGTAAAGACCCGGACTCCTGATTGGTAGGTTTTTATGATTATTCTATTTGTTTGACAATGCAAGCATTTTGTCAAGCAGTTGCTATACAACCATACTAAGTTATTCCTAGGTGATTTTATCTGACGGAGTCCAATAGATGTTCTATGCAATGCTTCACAGTATATAACTTCCATAGTAGCAATGACAAAATAATAGAAATTTGCAAGAATTATAAAATATAAATTTGTGATTTACAATGGAAACAGAGAGTTGTTATACTAACTCAGCAACTATATGTTAAAATATTTTATATATATATATATACCGGCACATATATCAATTCACAGAAGAATTTAGTCTGACTTGAATGCAATGAGAGTATTTCTTTGACCATACTCTTCTTAAAATTCCCACATATTCCTAAAACTTCCTATTATCAAAAAGTGTGCACAGCAAAAGTATGAAAAACATATTAATATGGCACAATGGCCTTTTTGGAAGTGTACGGAAGCAAAAGTTTGATTGGGTCTTGTTGATGCGTGTTTTATGACACACCGAACACTCTAGAATAAAGAGTCCAAAGACGCTCTATCCTCTATTGAAAAACTACCTCTTATGCTAAGATTGCTAGAAAGGTCATACAGTAATTCCAATGTTTCATTTGGGGGGATGGACAAGCTCAATGGATGATGTGATATGCTGATTTCACAAAGGGACCTTGGATAATAAATTACTAAAAAGGAGGGATTTAGATTGATTTGACATTGAATGCTCTTGTATTTTTGGGATTTTCGGTTTTGAGATAAAATAAAAGGAAAAGGGATGAGGGTTTAGAAACTAGACTTATGCTAAACTACTCCTATGAACTTAAGAGACAAATGTTGGATAGTGAAATTTAAACCAATCTTTGCTTTGCCGAGCACAATGAGTACAACTAGACAAAGATGATGCAATCTTCAAATGGGATTTACGAACGATGTCCTATTACACAATACCACCATCAATTCGAACGATGTATATAGGTAATAGAATTCTAGTTAAACAATTTCAAAGTTCAGACTAACCTTGCACATCAAATTGAAAATCATTCAATTGAAAAAGGTATGAACTAATTTCACTATTTTCAACACTATCAATCTTTCATTCATCTAAAAACAATGTTGAAACTAGTTTACTTTATTGAAGAAATTATGAAACCATGCAAGCTCTCAAAATAACAAATGCTCAACTCTGAATCAAATCATTATTTGAATAGCACTAGTAGCAACAATTTCACGAGTCTCCCCGAATGAATGAAATGCGTGGGGTTTATATAGGCACCCCAATTACAAAGCAACGGCCCAGATTGATTTGTGATCAATGGCCAAGATTAATTCAAGAAACCCTAACCCTAAAAAGCATAACCTACTCCATGGACACATGGCACAAGTAGGACGAGCCACTTGGAGTGTGGAAAATAATGACACCTTGCAAATTACTTGAGCAAATGGGAATCCAAAATGCAATTCCCTTTGGCCTGCTCCCTGGCTGCAAATGCAAGAAATTTTGTTAACACCAAATTGAGCTCCTCCATTGATATGCTTGGCATAGAATCCGGCTGCACTCCCATTATGTCCAAGGTTTCAAGGCATTGAGTGAAAGTATTTTCCCATCTACCTTCAATCATTAGCGTATCACCTCCTTCCAAACACTCAGTGAAGGTTTGCTCTTGAAGAAAATCCAGCGGTTCAGACTCTTGAAATTCACCCTCTTGTTCATGGTTTGGTTCAATCTCAGCAATGGACACCTCTTCTACTACTCTGATAGATAAAGTACTTGAAGATGGTGGAATTTCACTCACCTTTTGCTTCTTACTCTCCAATTCTTTGCTAGCTACCTCCTTTTCCTTTGTTTGAAGATCTTCAACCATTGCCTTCCTCTTGCTTGGACATGGAAATTCATCAGGACCTTCTCCAACTGCTTCTCCCTGACTTTCTTCATTGCTCAATGTGGCATAGGTAAGGGAGATTCCTTCTTTTCTCAATCTGCTGATCTGATTATCCACCCATTCCCTAGAGTATGCTACAATGTCCTTCATCAATATATCCAAATCAGTCAACTCAGGATGTGTCCAGTTGAGCAACAAGATAGGCTTGTTCTTTTCCTATTCAAATTGAGGATGCACGTAGTCTCCATTGTCCCTTACCTGGTCAGGAATGGGGATTAAGTCACACTTTTTCACAAGGTCTACTGGAATTCTAGACCACACCTTCTTCCTGACTCCATATTCATCCACCAAGTTAGACCAATAGTCCTCAATTTGCATAACATGAAGGGACATCTTCCCGTGAACCCTCAAATATGGATCGTAATCAGACATTGGTTTATAAGTGTCAAACTTATAAAATTGTAACTCTAACTTCACTGCCTTGGCTGATTGCAATGAGGGGCAGACTTCTAGCATTTTCCCAATTGTAACAGGAAAATCCACTCCTTGTTTGTTCTTCTTCCCCTGAATGGAATCCACGTGTGCCAACTGCCTTGCAACTTCAAGCATAATAATCTTGTCTGTTGGATACCGAGGGAGTTTATATGGAGCATCTTGGAATCCATGAACTCTTATGTATGTAAAGGTCGGAAATTGGATGAACCAAGATCCGAATTTATCAAGCAACACCATAGCCTCTTTAGACAACCTTTTTCTGAATTCCTCCTTGAAGCAATCAAGTGATATACATGAGGAAAGCGTCATTAGTTATCTTATAATTGTCCTTATAATGCAACTATAGCTGTGGGTAACACTCATACGCTTTGAACTGGCTATTTCGAAGTCCAACTTCCCCTTTGCAAATCAATCCTCTATACTTAGTAAACCGTGCCAAGATATAAACTATGTAGGAACTCATATGGAAGGTCTTGGTCTTCTCCAAGTTTCTTAACTGGAAATCAATGTTATCACTTATCAATTTTGCCCAATTTATTGCTTCCCTTCCCAATACGACCTCTACGTATGAAAACATCCATACTTCGAAGAAAGCTCCCTGAGAAGTACCCATAATCCTGTTCAACATGTGAATCATGTCACTGTATTCTTGTTTAAAATCTGTGCAAATTAATCTCTTGGGCAGCTTAGAGCGATGCCTTTTTGGTTCTTTAATCCAGTTGGAATTGACTATGTCCATACAAGACTCTTTGGCTTGATCAAACATGGTTTGTGATTCCTCTCAGGTCCTGTTCAACATTTTATGACGACAAGGAATACCAAACACCTCTCTGACTGAATCTTCTATGAAGTATGCCAAAGTGATCCCGTTAGATGCTTTAATGGATCTTGTCTGTGGATTGTATCTTCTGGTGCACTCAACCATCAACTCACTGCACTGAACTGCAGGTGGAAACCCTGTTGCTTGGTGAAATCCGCACTTAACGATGTTAGTTGCAATCGGTGTGGGCATTTCATGCTGAGTACCAAACATCCTTTTCTTGTGCTGAATCGCATTGAACTGCTCGAAATTAGTATCTGCTACTTTCTTCCATTTTGACGACAGTTGGGATTCTGGATAGAATTCCCTGAGAACTTCCTTCACTTGGATTTTTCTAACTCCACCTCCTACGTTTTTTGAAGTAGACATTGTGCCTGTACGAAGCTCGAAGTTAGAATATTTTCAAAATTTGCAAAAAGCTGATTTTATGGCTGGAGAATATTTAAATAAATTAATTAAAAAATTCTAGAACTCGACTACCTAGGCTGGTTGGAGAATAAATTTCAATAAAATAAGATTTTACCAGCCTTTATCTTTTAAAATATCATTCAAAGAATTTTTTAAACAATTTATTGGACTTTTAAAGCTGAAAACTGAAGTTTTTGTGCAAATCCAAGATAAAAATCTTTTTCCCTCTTCAAATTCGCCAACTAGAATTCTGCAGTTGATTGAGAAATCTAAAAAATAGAAGAAAAATGTCCAACCTTGTACTCTGGAATCAATCCAACTTGCAGCTTAAGAAGAAAATAAGAAGAAGGACGCCTTTGGCTGAGAGAAGTTTGCCTGTGAAAAAAACTTAACCTGTGAATAATGAAAAATAAACTCTCAAGCACTTCTTTTATAATAAAAAGTTTCCTTATTTGCCTGGGTCGACCTCTTCTCTGATTGGGTGCTTTGTTTTAAAATGCAAAAAGCAATCTTATCTTCTTCTCTTTGATTTCTCAAGGCGTCCCTTTTTGCTTGCTAAGTAAGTTTTTATTTTTAAATAAAAACTTAAGTTATTTTATTTCTCTTTGCCTTTAGAAAATTCGACC
This sequence comes from Sequoia sempervirens, assembly GCA_007258455.2. Taxonomy (NCBI): domain Eukaryota; kingdom Viridiplantae; phylum Streptophyta; class Pinopsida; order Cupressales; family Cupressaceae; genus Sequoia; species Sequoia sempervirens. Next base: position 15,463 of record VDFB02015249.1, on the reverse strand, counting down.
CCTAAGTGGACTTATCCACTTTTCAACTGGATTTTCTCCCTTTACCAAGGTGAGTCTTTGCCTCAGAAAAAATTTCAATTTTCTCCTTGGAAATTCGACTTTCAACTGGAATTTTTAATCATCCAACTGGATTTTAACTTTATCCTGGAATCCTTAAAGTCCAATTCGAATTTTTTACTTGCCTTAGCCAATTTTCATCATTTTCTAACTGGAATTTCGAATTACCCAACTGGATTTCCTTGTACTAGGCGAATTTTAGCAAGACTTCTCAAATGGACGAATTTTAACTAGATTTTTCCAAGATTTAACTAAATTTCATTTTGATGAATGGATTTTTCAAAGATTCAACTGGATTTCCTCATGGGGCGCACCTCTCCAGCCTTAGGCGAATTTCACCATAATTTCCTTGCCTTTTACTTGATTTTTCGTTGATTTTTTCCTCTTGAAGGTGCGATTTTTCAATTGATTTTCCAGATTTTGCATGCACTCTTTTTTGCTTTTCTCATCTTTGCATGCACCTTTCTTTGCTTTTCTCATCTTTGCATGCGCCTTTTCCTTGCTTTTCTCATGATTTTTCCGATTTTTTAAGATTTTGCTTTATTTTTTGCCTGCTTTTCAATTCTGAAAGTGGAACTTTCGACTCCACTGCCAGTTGAGACCTAACACTTTCTAAAAATAGAAACTTACTAAAAATAGAAAAAAGCAAAAGCAACTTTCTAAAATAGTAAATTCCAGATTGGTCCAGAAAAGCCAAAAACGAAAAAAGCAAAAAACAAAAACAAAATCCCTAAAAATAGGAAGTGTAGAATTGAGCGAAAGCACAGCGATCCTCGTCTACCGGGTCTTCTAAGCACTTCTATGACGTTTATGTTCAGTTTCAGGCCCAAATTCTCAACTTAGCTCAGGTGATGACTCCAGACTTTGACATGAAATTTTCAAGGCACCAGAGATTATGAAATTGCTACTCAAAGCTAAACCCTAAGAGCAATCCAGCGAGGGTCCCCATTTGCAATGGGGCGATGTGTGAAATAGGTCACAACAGGTCCTTCCCTCCACGCCACCCTTGGTGACTCCTTTGGAGATACAACTTCTTTGTCTCCTTGTGACTTCCCAAGAAGGAGACCTCCCAAGAAGTCCTAGAAGTTCATCACTACAAACATCACTTAAATGCAATGAATTCCAAGTGGATGATTCATGATCATAGAGATAAGTTGTTTTGAACCACTACTCATGAAAGATGGGTCATGAAGATTGACTTGATTATACAGACTAGCTTACTCCTAAATAATGATATTACTTACCACAATGTTGCCCCTTTATATTTCATATTTCATAAGGCCTCAAAGATGTATATCATATTTTTATAAGCATCTTTATGATGGTGGGTGAACTAAAAAGCTATATAGGCATATGGAAGGAGTGTAAATGTAAACAAATCTTCAATCAAATTGGGAGACTAAGGGACTTATGAAAATTCTAAGTGTAAGAATACTACTCAAACTTCTATGTTCAGATTTTCAATTTCCAGATTTGAATTTCTTATTTTGAATGTGTTGATTGCAGAACATTATTCGATTTCTATGTTTGCATATCAAAGAAGGATCCGCCAGAAATAAGAGAGGAGACCCGCCCCTAAGAGGCACGTCTCATGAGAGGACGTGTCTCCACAAGTGGAGACACGTCCACTCATGGGACGTGTCCCTTAGGGTGCGGCTTATGATAAAGTCGTTTATCATTGTTTAGTATAACTCGTATATACCCTTCTACAAGGTGGCGGATGAGTAAGTAAATTCTGATTAATGAAATGCAGAATATAACATCATATATATAATTCGAATTTTATATGTATGCTCATAAATTCGATTAAATGTTTTTCCAGAAATATTTCAATATAAATGATAAACTTTGATCAAGTATGAATGACAATGATGCTTAGAGCAATCGTCATTCATATCTGACCGAAGCTATCATTCATTAACAAGGAGCTTATGTAGCCAAAAATATTTCTTGTTCCTTATTATAAGAGCTCAGATATACTAAATAAGTATTGTACTTGGAAAATATAGTGAAGCATTAAAGTCACTTGTGTTCTTATTTTAAAATAGGGGCAACAATCATTATTATGGCACCATAATATGGCTTTTAGTCTCCATGGAAAAGCCCTCCAGTTACGTTGTGGGTTAACAATGTGCTAATAGGTTTGCATTGCATGCTAAACATTTCAACAAAAGGTTTATGTTAGAAATTGATTTACTTCAATGATCTTTTGTACATGGAGAGGGATTCTTGGCATTTTTTTCAAACTAGTACCCATCTTTTAGAACTCAACAAAAATGACAAAACGAACCAAAAAAATAGAGCCATGCAACAAATGATTGCCTTTGCCATCTAGATGGTGTATATACTAACCTTTCATTCAAGACAGTTAATCCTTCTCCAAAATCGGCATATTTCATTCTATGTAATCTTTGAACCTGGAAAGCAAGAATTCCTATTAGGATGGATTTATCATTTCTTAATTTCTATTTGAATGTCAAATGTCTTTGCATTTTCTAGTCATTGATCCTTAAATTTCAAACTGCAATATTTTAGCTGCAAAATAGGGCATAGTATGGATGGTCAAATCTAAATTAGATAAATATAGACAAAAAACATATGTACAATTTTTTTAGCATAGACAATGAGAGAACAAATATCTACGAAGGGTAAATATTGCACACAATTATTTGAAATAGGAGCATTTTCATTACCATCAAATACAATCCAAATGGTCTACACATTTCAGTGGGCCTCCATTTAGATGGAAAATCCCTTTAGTGTCAATGAACGAGATGCTTATAGGATGAAGTAATTATCACATTAGTTGGACAAAATCAACAAAAAAGGCTACACCATACAAATGTTACCAAGAAAAGAAAGGGTCACAAGTAAATTACATTTATTAAAATTATTTTTGTGTGCATTATGATGCTAGTTATCCTTGACTTTCCACAAATTGCATACTCTATTTTAATATCATTAGCTAGCTAAATACTTCCTCCTTAGGACTTTCCCACTCTATATCACATGGTAAACGTTCTATATAATTGAAAAGTGCATACCCTCTATGTTTTGTACTCATTTTAGTGTCCATCTCTCTTTAGACATAATTAGGTTTATTTTGCCTATTTTTGAGCCTAAGACCCCTTAAAAATGTGCCAATAATACTAACATTATTAAACACCACTAAAGTCACCAGTGACATTATTACAAAAGAGAAGCCTTCTATTTTAACACCCCTCCTTAAGACTTACTATACTCAAATCAAAATATACTAACTCATTAACTAAAAACTAAAAATAACAAAACCAAACAAACCATATATTCTTCAAAGGATTCTCTTTAAAAAAAAATTTGGATCAGGTAGAACTCTATCAAGCTACCTCATAATCCTTGTAAAGGTGTGGTTTCTGAGCTGAATTCTCAAGTTTCTAGATTTTACCTCCCCAAAATCCCAAATTATAGGACAACCATCAATGTTGAGCTACATCCACAATGTTTCAACAAGTTGTCTCATGACCAAACTAACCAAATAAAAACAATGGATACATTAAAAAAATATATTAAATTTTATCAAAAATGAAAAAGAAAAAATGAAAACTAAAACAAACTAAAAATAAAAGCACAGCAGCAAACTCAATGTAATTTTGGACACCTCACTAACCTAGAATACGGGTAGACTTACTTCTTGGTCCTGTTGGTGTACGTTTTATCATCCACCGAACACACAGAATAAAATGTCCAAAGACACTCTATCCTCTCTTGAAAAACCACCGCGTATGCTAAGATTGCGAGAAGATCATATGGCGATTCCAAGGTTTCTTTTGTCGGGTCTCGACGTGTGGATAAGCTCAATGGCCATTGTGATTTGCTGGTAATAAACAAGGGGACTTACGTTAAAGAACTTTTCACAAGTTTGGGACTTAGGCAGATTTATCATTGAAGGCTTTTCAATTAGGACTTTCAATATGGATCTCAAAAAAAATAGCAAAAAGATAAGGGTTTAGGAGGTCTACTCTATGCCTAAGAACTTAAGAGACAGTAAGGATCCGGTGAAGGGGATAAACCACACTTTGTTTCGCCTCCTACTGGACAACATACGCAAAATGGGTGCAATCTTCAAGGGGTGTGATAATAATTTTCAAACCTCAAATGAGGCTGAAGTTAAGCTTCCATAATTATAAGCTCAGGCTAACTTTACGCATCGAATGCAAATCATCCATTCGAAGAAAGTATGAGCAATACTTCACCATTGAATCAATATGATCAATCTCTCATTCACTTAACCAACTTTCAAAGCAAATTCTATTTAATCTAATCCTAACTTTAATCTATGGCGGAAGAAGCTATGCAACCTCGCTTACTATTTGACAATAAAAGTTATTCAAAGCAAATCATGCATAAGAGCTTTTATTATTTGAAATAGTCTCAATGCAACAATCTCATACTCTGTCTCCACACAAATGAAAATGAGAGAGCATCAGTTTATATAGAGTTTCAGAAATCAAATGAAGGGCTGAGATTAAAACAATATCAACGGCCAAGATTATTACAACCAAACCCTAATTAGGGTTTCCCAAAATAACAAGAGTTATCAATGAGAAATCAATCAGTAAAGTGGTAGTTGCAGCTATTATCAAGGAGAGGCGTCCTTATCCTTCTGAGCAGCATTGCGTTCGATGAATCTGGACACTGCTGTGGTGACCTCCTCCATCGTGACAGGTGGCAGCATGCTAATCCGGAATTCGAGTCCATCCAACTTTTCAGCACATCTGGCAAAATTATTTTCCCAATCTGCCTCCTACTTCCCAAAATCACTTCGGATGGCTGAGAATCTTGCCACTCTCGCAAAGTCTTGTCTCAGAAATGGTCCAGTGGCCGAGAAGAAAGTTTCTTGAACTTTATGCTTCAACCTTTCCAACTGCATGTCGTTCTCCTGGACAATCTCACAGTCGAACACTTCTGCAGCTGTCATGTAAATCTTCTCCTGGATTTCTTTGACCTGCTCTTCAATTCCAAGCCCATCCACTTTTTCCTTCTCCAAAACTTCTTCTCGTATAGTCACTGCCCAAAACCAGTGATGGAAATCATATGCTGCTCCTGCAGCAATCACCCTTCTATCAACCAACTCCTCTCTTGGAGTGCCTTTCAAGATCCTAAGGCTTGGAATAAGCCTCTCCTGCATATCTGGAATACATTCCCATGTCTCTGCCATATCCATAAGTCTGGAAAGAAAAGAAGAGGTCCGTCCATAAGCAAGTGCCAGCTTCTCCATGAACAAGGCTGCTTCCGTTCCTTCGCTCGCCATCCAGTCCTGAGCTTCCCTGGCCGTAACCATTCCGTGCTCTACATCTTTGGTCACTTCCTGCGATGAATTGAGGAGAGGAGCTGCCGCATTACCCTGATCAAGTGGTTGGGTCAAATGTTGTATGTACTCCTTAAGGCGTTCAACCTCCTTTTTATACTCTTTCTTCTTAGCCACTTCTTTTTCCAATCTCACCTTGATGGTCGAGATGGAATTATCTAATTCCTCCACTTCTTGGCCTTTTGAGGTTGGGCCAAGATCTACAGTGGTTATGGCATACTCTTGAGGAGTAATCTCGTCTTGTGGCTTGTCCACTGTGGGTACTGCAATGTGTACGGAATGGCTGCTTGTCTCGTCCCTTTGAATAGTAGAGAATTTCTTGGCAGGCTTTTTGACTGCAACTTGCTCCAACCTAGCCAAGAAATCTGCACTATCATCCTCCTCTTGGGCTTCTGCAGGTGGTTGAATCTTCATTCTTTCTATCAGCCAATCTGGAATGGCCGGCTGCTCGACTCCATCTTCTACCTGAACCTCTTCCTCATTCGGAACATCCACAACCTCCCTGAGAGCGGAAATCATCCCCTCCTCGAAGTCATTATTCCGGACTTCTATCTCATTGTCTGAACCAAGTATTTTCGTGCCTATAGGTGACAAGGGCTCCTCATCATCTAGCTGAATAGGTTCATCGTTCTCTTCCTAAACTGTAGGAGGTACAATTATTTCCACCAAGGACTCATCTATGGTAGCCATTAGCTCGTCAATATTCCGGGATGCTGCTGAACGAGTTGGCTCTCCCCTCTGTCTTTTGGAAGCAGGCTCTGCACTTGGAACTATTTCCTTCCCTTTTCTCTCTAATCTCGGCCGGACCCTGATGAGATGCATCAGCGTTGGAAGAATATGATTCTGATTCGCTCAGTAAATCATACGCGAGCGTTATTCTTCTCTGCCTCATTTCTTGGACCTGACGGTCAACCCACCATTGAGAGTACTTGACTACTGGCCTCATTAGCGTTGCTAAGTCCGCATGCTCAGGTTCTGACCATCTCACAAGAGGAAGAGGTCGACTCTCCTCGAAACGTGGCTAGATATAGTTCCCATCATCTTGTAACTAATCAAGTACCCGACAGAACTCAATTGCCCTCATGAAGTCTAGTGACATTCAGGACCACAGTCTCGTCTTACTTTATACTCATCAGCGGCATAAGCCCAGAAGTCTTCTAGTTCCACTCTGTGCTTGTACCTTCTACCCTCTATTGCCCGAATATTATGATGTGGGTCAAAGTTGACCCTGGACTTGTAGGCTGTAAATGGGTACCATTGGATTTCCAACCTTGCACTCTCAGCTGCCTGTGAGGACGGACAAGATTCCAACATATTCCCGATGAACAATGGGAATGTAATAGATGCCTTCTTGGTTGGCCTCTGGATATTCTGATATTCCTCTAGCTGTCTCAGGACTTCAAGCAAAACCATCCGATTTGTCGGATAAATTGGCAACTTATAGGGGTTTCCAGTAAACCCTTGGATCCTGATATACGTAAATTTTGGGAATTGGATGAACCAGGACCCATATTTACTGATTAAACTCTTCGCCTCATGACTCAACCTCTGATGTATTCCCCCTTGGAGCGTTCTGGTGATATACATTAAGAATGCATCATGTGCCCTTCTGAAGTGAGACTTCTCCTTCAACTGGAGTTGTGGGTAACAATTGTAAGGTTTGAGTTCGTTTTCTCCGCTGCCAACTTTTCCTTTGCAAGTTAGTCCTAGATACTTATATGATCTGGCCAACAAGTAGACAACATACGAGCTCATATGGAAAGACTTAGTCTCTTCCAGATTGATTAATTGCTCGTGGAGATTGTCACTTATCATCCGTGACCAATTGAACATTTTCACGCCAGAAGTGATCTCGTCTATGAAATAGTACATCCAGCTCTCGAAAAAGGCGCCCTGCGGGTTACTAGCTATTCTATTCAGCATCAGTATGATATCTCCAAAATTTTCTTTGAAGTCCGTCCGGCGAGGTCTTTTGGGCATCTTCTTTATTGATGGCTTAGGTTTGTCCAACCATGCCTTGTTAACAGTTGTAGTGCATAAGTCCGGTTGGCTGTCATATAACCTCTTGGCCTCCTCCTTGGTCTTATAGACCGTCCGTGAATGCTCTGGGATGCCAAAGGTTTCTTGGATGGCCACCTCGCCTAAGTGTGCTAGAATTATGCCATCTGGTGCAATGATCTACCTCTGTTGAGCATCATAGTGGATAGCACATTCCACCATCAACTCTGCACAATCCTTTGCAAGCGAGAATCCTGCTGCCTGGAAAATCCCGTTTCTGATCATCCGCCTAGCTATTGGTGTTGGCAGTCCATTCTGTCCATATACTCTTCTTTTGAATTCATCGAAGTTGACATGTCCGAGATCGGTGTCCACAACGTTCTTCCATTTTGAATTGATTTTAGTCTCCCGCTGAGCTCCTTTGTTGGCGAACTTCATTTTTGCCGGTCTCTTTGATGATTCGCCCACAATGGTCATCAACCTGCAGTCAGAAAATTAACATTAATATAGAGACCTTTTAAATTAATTAATTCTCATGCCTTGGGTTTGGATGATTTACTTTCAGCAAGTTAAATAATTAAATTGCTACGAAAAAGCAAGCTGAAAGTAAATGGATGAAGTTGAAAATTTTGCCAAAACTTTTGCTAAGATGAAAGGATAGAAGAAGAATGGCGAATCAACTTGACTGAACATCAAACCTCGGAAAAAAGACTGCTGGCTGCAAATCAGATTTAAATTCTGATTTTTTAGAAGAAGTGCGCCCCTCTTGCACAGAAGAATTTCAACTTCCAATAAATCTTCTCTTTTCCTGCGAAAATTCTTCTTCAGCATAACATTACTTCTCTCTCTGGAAAATTCGATCTTGCCTACTGAACAATTAACTGCCTGATAATTTCGAGAGAGACCAAATTTCTTTTCAGCTGTGTGAAAAAAAATGAGTTGCTGAAACTCATTATAATGCTGAAAGATTTAGTTTATTTAGCAACTGCCTATTCTTCTCTTGATCTCGATTTGTTTTCATTTATTCAAACAGGCAAGTTTCCTTTATTTCTCGAAAAGAATCAATCTCAAGCTTATCCAAACAAATCCCATTGATCTTCAAAAATTCGATTTTTTGCCTGAATGTTTATCTTTGATTTTTTCGAATTTTGAAAGAAAACATTAAATATTTAATTAAATTCGACCCTTCCAAGTTTTAAATTGATGGTGAATTTAATTTTGCTCTTCGGATTTCATCTCTAGCCGGCACAATTGATTTTCTTCCAAAACATCTCTGGCAAACTTCATTTTGTCCAAGAAATTTTAAATTTCCGAGTAGTTGAAAATAAATTATTAAAATATTAAAATATTTTAATTTATTCCAACCCGTTCGTTTTGGACCCATGGCTATTTCGATTTTCCCTTCATTTTTCTCGGCAAAAAGTGTATTTTCCAATTTTATTCCCAATTTCGTCTAGCCAAGTCAAAACTTAAGCCATTTCGTCGACAATTGCTATGCCAGATCCCTATTTTTCTTTGCCATAGCCAACTTTTCTCTTGCACTGAGCCTATTTTGTTCTGCCAAAGTCAAATTTTCTCTTGCTCAGTCGAATTTTTCTAGGCAAAATCCTTGTCTAGATGTCTTCATCAGGAGAATTTCCTTGACGCTTGACAAATTTTTCTTCCTTTTGGCCAAGGGCGATCCTTCCTTTCTCCCTGCCTTACGCATTTTTCTCTGGCCGAAATTGTCAATTTTTTCTCTAGACATCCAAGACTTTAGGCCAAATTCAAATTTCTCTTCACTTTTGTGCTAGGCACACTTCATTTTTGTCCTTGCTAGAATTCTAACTTCTTTAGCACTTGTCCTTTCAAACTTAGCACTTAGCCTTTGAAAATGTCATGATTCCTAGCCAAAATCTCCATTTTTCATCTTTTAGCCTCTATACTTAGGCAAATTTTCGAATTTGTCTTTTGACTAGGCACCAACATTTGGCAAAAATTGATTTTTTTTCTCCCTTCATAGACCATGGCGGACTTTCCAAGCATTTGGACAAGCATTTTGGGCATCCCTCTTTTCTAGGGCGGACTTTAAAAGATTTTAAACTTCCTTCTTTGAACATGGCGGACTTCAAAAGATCTTAGCATTTGCCTTAACACTTTATCCTTTGGAAATGATTCTCCACCTTTTTAGGCTCTCACACTTAGCAGAATTTCGAAATTCCCCTTGGTAGGCATCAATACTTAGCAAAAATTTTGATTTTTTTCTTCCTCATGTGCCTAGGCGGACTTTCCAACCTCTTGGCATGTGCATGGCAGACTTTGGATGGTCTTGGCACTTTTCCTCAAGTGCATGGTGGACTTTGGAGGGGGCTAGGATATTGAGGGCGGACTTTAGAGAGTCCTTGGATATGCTTTCTCAAGGCTGGCGGACTTCACAACTTCTTGGCATCATCACTTTGAGGCTACGGCGGACTTCACAAGCTTTTGGCACTTCCTTCTTGAGTGGATGGCGGACTTTCCTAACCTTTTGGACATGCATGGCGGACTTTGGAGGATCTTAGGACAAGCATGGCGGACTTTCTATGTTCTTTGCCATTTTCCTTAGTGCTGGGCGGACTTCACCAGCTTCCAGACCTTCATACCTTCTTCCTCTTGACATTTTCCTTCTTGAAAATGGCGAATTTTCCAGACTTAACCAGATTTTTCATGAACTTCATTGATTTTCTGTTAATTTTCTGTGATTTTACTCTCAGATCTGACTGATTTTCAATGATTTTTCCAGAATCTGGTCTGATTTTTCATACTTTTGATACTTTTTCTCATGCTTTTTACTTTGTTTTTCCAGATTTTTCAATGATTTTTCAAGAATTTTCTATTTGATTTTCTGAGTGATTTTTCAATTTTTCTGAACTTCTGAGTGCGTTTTTGGAATTCGAGACCTTTCCAAATATAGAAACTTTCTAAAAATAGAAAAAGCAAAACCCTAAAAAATAGGGAACCCTGTTTGGTCCAAAAATGCCAAAAATGAAAAAGCGAAAAAGCAAGATTTCCTAAAAAGTAGGAAGTCTCATAATTGACCGAATTCACAAGCGATCTTCGTTTCCTAGGCCTTCTGAGTGCTTCCATGACGCCTACGCACTGATTCAAGCATGAATTACTGACTTGGCTTGGGTAACTCTCGGCAAACTGACTTGAAACTCTCAACAAGGTGATCTCACGAAACCGTTGCAAGGAGACAAAACCCTAAAAACAAGCAGGCAACTGGGGGTCCCCATTGGCGATGGGGCGATGTGTGAAATGGTCACAACAGGTCCCTAACCATTTTTTCCTTTAACACACACCTCCATAGACCCGCTCTTTGGTTTGTTTCAGCGTGGAACAAAAACCATAAGTTCACACTGTTGCTGCCTCAACCCATGACATGCTTCCTCCACCCTGCAGCGCTAGGCTTTTCATGGGTTTCAAACAACTAATGGTTTTTTACAACAATTTAAATGCATATAAATCCCAATCTGTAATGTCCCCTGATGAGCACACGATTATACTGAGAAGGGGGGGTGAATCAGTGTAATACAATTTTTTACCAATTTAAACTTAATTAACCATAACAATAATAAGCATGCAAGATCTTGACAATTAAGAACACAAGAACACCAAGATTTATGTGGAAACCCTTATGAGAGAAAACCACGGCAAAATAATGCTTATATAGAAACTTCTTAAAATCTTTGTAGGCACCAACCTACAAAAGACACAAATCCCCTCTTATACAATTCGTGAGCACCAACCCACTAGAGACACCAATCCCCACAACTGAGCACCAACTTAGTAAGATGCACCAATCTCTTGTTAAGGCACCAACCTTCAATGCAATAGAATTACTATCTTCTTGTGAATATCCTCTTCAATGGATTATGAACAATCTCCTTTAAATCAGCAAGTTCTTCTCCTCTAAAATAACCTCTATTCTTCTCTATAGATCTGCCATAATTCCTTCACAAAATCTGCCTTGAATTATCTTCTATATTTCCCTCCTTCAAATCTTCTTGTGCTTGTATATTATATCTTTTATTCCCATACATGCACTCTTCTCCACAGACTACAAACCCTTTTTATATCCTTATGCCTCTACATGAAGACATCTCTTTGAAAAGAGACCTCCTTTTATAAAGACATAACCTTTAAGTATTGCTTGCTGCCTTTTGTAAACTAATTCCAATCCTGGAACACTTAATAGATCGCTGCCTTCTTATAAATAATGATCACTGCTTTCCTTACTTTAGTCGCTGCCCATAACATAGTAACCATTGCCTTGTTAAGCGCTGCTCTCCTTAGTAAATGGAATTGCAGCCTTTGAGAATTAATCGCTGCCTTTTTTTTGTTAAGAATAATTGCTGCCATTTTTCCTTAATATATATTAACTTTAATTTAATCTTATTTCCATACAGGTCGGCCTTAGTGTTAATTATGAAGGAGTCAGCCAACATTTATGTGTTTAGATGCTAATATCATGAGGTCAGCCCAATATAGGATTTAAATTATTTTGAATGTATTCTCCATAGAGGCGCCAATAATAAATTATATTGCAATCTACTCTTGAAACGATTAGTGGCCTTTGGCCTTCATACAATTTTGTCTATACACCTTTGACATCAATGACAATTAATTCAACATCCCTTTCTTCGACCTAGGAGTTCAGAAAGGACCCTTTAGCCTATTTCATTGCCGTAGGATTTTGGAAAGGAAATAAATTAATTAATTAAACAAGGTTGTCTCAATTTATTATTTTTCGGGCAACTTGTATTTGAATAATTATGTTTATCCTAATATTATAAAGCGACTTCAGTTGGGGTCAAAAGTGAAATAATATAAATTCACTTTATGAGGAGCTAAAAGGATTATTTATTTAAAAGTTAATTTTAAATTAAGAACTCCTCGAAAGTTCACAAAAATCATATTAAAAGAGTTGCAAAAAGAGAATTGGATGTCTTTTGGTCATTTTTATCTTCTCATTGTGAAAGTTGTGAACATTTTTGTTCATCTCAAACCCTAGGACGAAAACCCTACAGGAATATTGGCTTTGATAAAGAGATTTTTCCCTAGTCAATTTAAGTGGATTCAAACAGAGTTCACATTTGGGTTGAATGTTTACAAAATAAGAGTTTGGAACAAATCAATTTATTTATCAAGATTACAGAGATTTGCAAGCAACAAATTTGCAAGAAGATTTGAAGGAAAATTACAAATTTGTGGATTAAAATCTTTCTTTTTCTTAGCCTCCCAGCTTGCAAGAGATTGCAGACCAGTCTACCATTATTGCTGATATAAGTACAAAACAACTTCAACTATTAATGTATTGAGTATTATCAAGGTTGCTGCTCTTGTGCCTGCTGATCACTATACTCAAATATACTATACCAGCATCTTCTATATCAGCTAACAGATCAGAAATTATTAATTTAAGAATTGAATATTTGAATATTTGCTTCAACTACTTGTATAGCAAATGTTTGTTAAAATGTCTATGCATTATTCCTTGTCTTCAAACTGTTTGTGAGAATGACAATGATCATACATGAAAGTTGTAGTTGTTCTATATTGTTAAACTTGGAAATATTATTTAGTTTGCTGTCCTACCAAGTGTTTGACAAAATGTCTGAATTGGAAGTTGGAAAATATGTGTTTGTTGATTAAATTCAGTAGGGACTTTACAGTGGTATCAAAACAATTTATCGTGCTGGCTGGTGGGGTTTTAAACAATTTTATACAATCAGAGAATTCATATGTGGCCAGGTGCAGGTGTGAGCAAGCATTATTTAAGACCACCACCTAATCATCTAGGTAATCCAAAAGGAGAAATTCCCAAAGATTTTCTTGTTGAGGAACAAGTGAAAACAGGGATCATGAGTGATAGAAGGGGCCCAAATGAGGTGAATAGCATACAGAAAATTCTGAATGATTTGGCTAGAGGTCAGCAGCAATGACTCAGTTGTTAACCCAAATGATGCAGACTATGAATGTAAACAGGGTTGACCAAAACAATATAGGAAAAAATGGAAACAATAGCAACAACGGTATATTAAAATAAAAATTTATTATTTAATTATTTAATGCTCAATAATGTATTATATTCAATTATTCTGATAAGACCGATTCTTCGATCTTCTGAAATTTCTTTAGAAACTTGCTATATTTGTAAATCATGTAAATTATTTATTGAAGCTTTCGCTTCATTGTAAATACATCAAATTATTTTTACCAATTACTTGCGTAATATGGTATCAGAGCTGAAATCATTTATGGGCGCCATTGTGATTTTTTAAGAAATTTGAAAATCGCGTTTTCCTGTGGTCTGAAAATCGAGCTCTTGATTTTCTGAAAAATCGTGGATTTTCTCTAGAGAAATAAAAGACGTTTTAGGAGAAGAAAGAATCGCGTCTGTTTCTTTTTTGTCATCTGCATTCCCGTGAGGTTTTGACGAATTATGTTTCTCTTCTTTCTCTCGACCCGTGCGATTTGAAGACATCTTTTCTTGGCGACCTTTTTCTGCTCTTGTCTGCCCAGTTATACTAGTCTCATTGCGTTTTGTGTTAAGCGAATATCCTTGCTTGTGTTTTGTTCATTTTGTTGGGCGCAATTTGTCACATTTTTGGACGTGTTTGCTTTCTCGCATTTTCTATTCGTGGTATTTTATGTGTGCGACTCTCTTGTCCGCCTTTGGCGTCCATTTTTGGGCATATTATGTCTGAAAAATTCCGCAAATTCTCTCCTCACTATGCATGACTTTGCTCATCTGCTCTTTGCGTCCATTTGCGACTTGCGAATTTTTTACCTTCGTCTAGGCACCGTTTTTCTACATTATTCTAGGTTATTCTTGGTGTTTTCTGCAAAAAAAACCCATAACTTGCATTCTATCGGCTAGCGTTTTGAAAAAACCCTCTAATTTGAAGTGGAAAATTTTTTATAATTCTAGATTCTTTTTGGGTTTTTCAAGAGGATTTATGGGTAGTCATCAAATTTTTTGGGTCTCAAAATCTGTGTCAATGGATTTGTCTAGATTTTTGTGCCAGAAATTGCCTCAGTACATTAGAATTCAAACCTTGGGTTTCGTGCAATCAGTTTTATCGGCTTCTCAGTTTGTCTTTTTTTTCATGCCTTGAAAAGCGTGCAAGATGGAGAGTTTGCCCAACATTATGTTGGATGGCAGTCAACAATTCAACGGCAATAATTATAATACCTGGAAGCAATGAATGATGACCATCTTTGAATATCGCTACCTTGATCAGATTGTTCTAGGCAATGTTACTCATCCCACAATGGCAAATAAAACCCAGGAAAAGTTTGACGAGCAAAATCGTGAAGCGGTGATGCTCATTAAACTTTCAATTACTAATGATTAGCTTCCACAGGTTCCATCTGGCAAATCAGATGTAGAGATTTGGGAGCATCTGAAAAACTTGCATGAGACCTCTGACAAGAGTCATGCATTCTTTCTGAAAAACTAGTTGTTCTCCATCATGATGGATGAGAGAATGTCCTTACAGGAGCATCTAACAAAGATTCAGGACATCCGTGATTAGTTGGAAGCGATTGGTCGAAAGATGGAGGAAGAAGACATGGTAGTAATCACCTTGAAAAGTCTACTGAAGTCTTATGAGCACTTTGTTGAAGCCCTCAACATTACATCCACTAATGTTGATCTAAAGTTTTTGGAGCTTTGTACCATCCTCTTGCAACAGGAACGCTATAAACAATAGTTTGGTAGTAGTGCCTCATCGTCCTCTACAAAGCAAGTGTTTGCAATCAAAACTCAGCCTAAGAACAAAGGGAAAGGTCAGCCTTCGCAACAGAAAGGCTCAAGTCAACCTCCAAGCAGCCCTAAGAAAAAGAACATTCAGTGTAATTACTGCCACAAGTATGGTCATATGAAGAAGGATTGTCGTCAGCATTTGGCTTCTGAACAGAAGAAGCAAGGAGGGTGTCAGTAGAAAGCGAATGTTGTCGAGCACACTGAGCAGAAGGAATCTGCCTTTTATGCTTTTATGGCTAAAAGGCTTGCAAATCATGTGAAGTCCTTTGCCT